>JAZHYW010056918.1:0-19852 GCA_037355805.1 Ixodes ricinus
ATTTTCCAATAGATCCTATTATTATAAACTTTCAAGGTGTAATCAATATGATAGAATCCCTCAAGATGTCTTCATCATGTGGTACAGACGGTATTAATGCGAAGGTTCTAAGTAACACTAAATTTGCATCCGGCCTTTACCTCACAAAGATATTTCAGCAGTCCCTGGATACAGTGTTATCTTCCGACTGGAAAATTGGTAAGGTCATTCCGGTCCACAAGTCCGGCAGTAAGACATCTCCACTAAATTATCGGCCAATATCACTCACTGCATCTCCTGCAGGATCCTCGAGCACGTCATCTACAAGCACCTGGTTAACTTTCTGGATTCCTGCAACCTCTTCA
This sequence comes from Ixodes ricinus, assembly GCA_037355805.1. Lineage (NCBI taxonomy): Eukaryota > Metazoa > Arthropoda > Arachnida > Ixodida > Ixodidae > Ixodes > Ixodes ricinus. The sequence goes on from JAZHYW010056918.1 coordinate 345, forward strand.
CCAACGCGCAGCATGGCTTCCGGAAACACCGGTCTTGTGAGACCCAGCTACTTTTTTCTCACTAACGACCTGTTTGTAAATCTTGACACTGCGTGGTTATCAAACTAACGCTGTTTTTCTTGATTTCGCCAAAGCTTTTGATAAAGTTCCCAGCTGTCCAAATGTTTGGTTTATTTTGATGCACGCAGGTGTGTATTGTTGTTTTTATAGAGTCGGTGTGCTCACTGCCATTCCTTATTCGTGTTACTCAAACTGTATAGTCCCCCCTCATGTAATGCCGACAGGCCTTTGGAGGGTACTTTGAATAAATAAATAAATAAATAAGTAATCGCCTTCTCTTTAAACTTAGTTCGCTAAAACTGGACCCTCCTGTTCTTCAATGGATTGAATCATTCCTTACTCATGGCTCTCAATTCGTTTTCGCTAACAGCACGTCCTCCTCTTTCTCTTCCGTTTCTTCCGGTGTTCCACAGGGAATTGTGCTTGGGCCCTTACTCTTTTTAATCTACATTAATGATCTCCCTCTTTCACCCTCTCGTCCTCTGTTCGTCTTTTCGCTGATGACTGTGTTGTTTATAGACTAATAAAAGACCCAGACGACCATATTGCACCCAGAACGACATTAACAAAATTGATGAATGGTGCCGCACGCGGCAAATGTCTCTCAATATTAACAAATGCATGCACCTCTGCTTCACACGTTCCTCCCCAGCCCTTAAACTCTTTAACACTTAACGGCATTACCCTTCAGACTGCTGTACAGTACAAGTATCTTGGCGTCCATCTAACCACTACTATGTCCTGGAATGTTCATGTAGACAAGACAATATCCTCTGCAAACCGTTCACTTGGCTATATCCGTCGCAATTTCCAAGTCTGCTCCCTCTAACCTCAAACGTCTCCTTTACGTCACGCTTGTTCGCCCTAAACCAGAGTATGCTTCAGCTATCTGGCACCCCCATCAGGCTTATCTAACCAACGCAATCGAATCTGTTCAAAATCGTGCTGCTCGATTTATTCTTTCTGATTACTCCCGATTTTCTAGTGTCACTGCAATGAAATCTCAATTAACTCTTCCTGACCTTTCCGTTCGTCGCAGAATTTCCCGTCTTTGCCTTCTTCATAAAATTTACTATTCTGAACCATTACGACAGTCTCTCCTCAGCCCGCCCAGCTATATTTCTGCAAGAGTGGATCATTTATGCAAGATCGCCCGTCCCAAGACCACTTCAGCAGCCCATCAACATTCGCTCATACCAGAAGCTATTGTGGACTGGAATGGCCTTCCCGATGACATCGTCACCATCACCGATAACGCGAAATTTAGAACTGTACTAACCAACCCCTCCCCTCTATAATGCCCCTTGGGGCCTTGAGGGAGTAATTGTATATATCTATATATATACTATATATATATATATATATATATATATATATATATATACAGGTATTCTTTTTAATTCGAACAGATTTATTTTAAAAAATCCGTAAAGATGCACTGATACGGCTTGTGCAGGTGAGTTATACGGCCAGGGGGACATAATATAGGAGGCTAACCGTAACGATCGGTTGGCTAATTAGTTAAAATTCGTTAATGAACTTTTTAATTAATGAAAATAGACATATAGTTCCAATTAGAAACTTGCTCAGCGTCATCGGAAACCACTAAATCAGTAATTTTCAGAAAGACTTTGAGCGCGTGAGAAGCGTAGTAGTGCACTAAAATTAGCACTCGTGGAGCACGTACAAAGCTAGCGGTTGCGATAAGGCGCCCGCGGAATTTTTCCGTCTCTTATCTAGCCCCAGCCCTGTACCTGCTTCACGAGCGGTAACTTTAGTCCACTACTACGCTTCTCACGCGTTCAAAGTCTTTCTGAAAATTACTGATTTAGTGGTTTTCGATGACGCTGAGCAAGTTTCTAATTGGAACTATGTGTCTATTTTCATTACTTAAAAAGTTAATTAACGAATTTTAGTTAATTAGCCGACTGATCGTTACGATTAGCCCCCTATAATATGTCCCCCTGGCCGTATAACTCACCTGCACAAACTGTATCAGTGCATCTTTTACGGAGTTTTTTAAATAAATCTGTTCGAATTCAAAAAGAACACCCGGGTATATATATATATATATATATATTTTTTTTTTGGCATGGAGGGTTGCAGGAAGTTGTTTTTAAAGTAATGCTGAAGGCACTCTTTTCAAGAGCGTGACGTCATACTAAGAGTTTTCGGAATCTCCGCTCTGCGCATCTTCAGCACCTGTCAAAGCTAGCTATGCACGCGCACACGTGCTACGTTTAAAAAGGTCAGAAATAGACGTCAAGACTGGTGTCAGTGCGGGGGAATATGCGTAACGCCAGGTCGGAGGTGTTTCGTGTTTTCTCGCGTTTAGTTACATTTTCAGGGAAAACGAACGTGGTATTCATATTCACGGGATAAAACTACGCTAGAATCAACCTCTGTCTCGTTTTTCTTTTTTTTTTTTTTGTAAGAAGTGTTTAGCTTTTTTAAACGTAACGCAAGGAAACGCTCATGTGTGAATGGGCCTATTATATTGCTACATTTTTTGTTGTAATTCAATCGCTTTAGACACAGGTTTGTCGGGAAGTGTTTTAACCATGCGTAGTTCCCCAAAAAAACTATGAATTAATGTAGGTTTTTTGTTATTCAAGCAGAGCTCCAACTCCCAATGGGCCCAGCTGCGACTTTTACTGCGACCGATCTAATGAAAGAGTTGACAGGAGAATGAAACCCCAAAAAATAAAAATAAACACACCGTGCAGCGGAGGTGTCAGACACTATTGAATTAATTCCCGAGTCGTCTGTGTAATTATACATTCTCGGCCTAAAAAAACCGATTCGTGTTTTTTGTTCGTTTTCTTATTGAATGTTTTTTTTGTTACATGTTAACATTTTTTTGCTAACGTCACTCCTCTTTGAATATTATGTGGTACATTGTTGAATATCAGGTCAAAGTCAAGCGAAACTCGTGGCCTTAAGGGCAACTCCAACACCCCCCCCCCTTCTTCCCCTGAAGCAAGACTTCAGGAGCCTTTGGCTGACGCGCACTCCGTCTCAGGAATTCTGTGAAGCCTCTTCGCAAGCAAGCGCCGAATCGTGGCTTTAGAAAGTGCTGTATTTTGCACAAGTTGAAGTGCGAACGAGGCCTATTGCAGATGTGTGCGCTCGTGCACGTAAACATTTGGTCATAGCACCACTCTCAGTCCGCGACATGGTGTATAACAGCCCGAGAAAGCAGAGCACAGCCACTAGGCATTATGTTTCTCTACTCAACGGATTATTCGTGCTAAAATCCCGCGTTTGAGAAATTAATTAGATGGTTGGGGCCGGCACCTCGCGTCGCTTTTATCCATTTTTAAATACCCGCCTAAACGACTCTTTGTGTACCTCTAGTTCGCACCTTAAATTTAAAATTAAGCTTACTTTTTACCTAAGACTTTAAAAATGCAAATTTGTACGCACTTATTTACTGAGGCCAAGTTGTTCAGCAGAGAGCTGGAACCGCGACACAGCGCAGGCGCAGTCTTATCTCTCTCTTGCTTCATTTACCACACAATAGATGGCGCATAGCTCCGAGCATTATAAAATTCGGCCATTTCCGTCCCATCGCTAATTATGCTACAAAATGTAGATCTGAATATTCTTTAACAAAACCTTTAGGAACATCCGCCGGCAATTTATTGTTTAGGATCGCGGTGCAGGTGAGGTAGGCTCTTATCCAATAGGCGACGTGGATTTGGCTGACGTGCCGTGGCACCGCGGATGCATCGCAGTGAAAAGGCAGAGAGCTTTAGAAGGAAAAATATATATAAAAGAGTCCGCTTTTTCTTTAAAGGTTCTATAGCAAAAAAAAAGTTTGCCTCTCTATTTTTGTGTTTTGGTTTTCTTTCCACACTTTTTACAACGTGGGGTGGATGAAATTCGATTTAAAAGTCGTTTTATAGTCCCTTTAAGTTTTAAAAGGTCATTTCTTGCATCCTGATCACGTTACCCGATATTTCGCCGATTCCCTTCCGCATGCAGCGTACCGGTATCGTTAGCGAAGCGCGAAATTCATATTAAAGCTCCCTTTTTGTGTGTGTGTGTGTGTGTGTGTGTGTGTGTGTGTGTGTGTGTGTGTGTGTGTGTGTGCGTGTGTGTGTCTGTGTGTGTGTGTGTGTGTGGCGTGCGTGTGCGTGCGTGTGTGTGTGTGTGTGTGTGTGTGAAGAGACCATCTTTTTCTTTTTTTTTATTCCGGTGCGCTGTGCGCAAAGAGGACCCCGACACTGCCCATGCGCGCCGTTAGCCTTGTCTGCAGAGTTTCACATCACGTAGCGGGTTGCGAAGAGCGTTGCGTGACGTCGTAAACAATCTGCGAAAAGTCCGTATCAGTTTCGACAGAGAAAGTTAAATTAACTTTGGCAAAACGTTGACGCAAGTTCCTCACAGTTGGATGAAATATAGCAGGCATAAGCTATTTAGCGCGGCTTGGCGAAGAAATCACATCACTGTAATCCTTACTGCGTCAGTCCGCTTGGCAAGTAAGTTGATCGAGGCCAGTGGCGTAGCCAGGAATGTTTTTTCGAGGGAGGAAGGAGGGGGGGGGGGAGGGGGGCAGAAGCCCCATCACCCCTCCCTTGGCTACATAACTGATCAATGCGTCTGAATAAACTTCACTCCAACACGCATAGGTGTCACCCAGGCGCTCGAGAGCAATTGATCACGCGACAGGCATGGAGACATCCGGCATGCGCTGTGGGATGTGGAGTGTCTCGTTTATCGACAGGGAGGACGTGAAGAATCTGGCGGGAGAAAGGAACTCACTGGGAGCTCCGACCTCGAGTTGAAATCGTCTCGCGAGGCGTCTTTAATTAAATTTGGACGAGAAAATGGGCACGCACTGTTATTACAGAGTAAAGGCCGTTCATGCGATCAATGTCGCGCAGTGCCCTCGTCAAGTGTCAACGACAGTGGCCACTCTTCTGTTTTAACATTTGTGTCCCCATGCTCTGTCAAAGGTGGGGGTCCCAAGCAGCTGAGTCGAGCGCGGACTGGTGAAAGGCATCAATGTCTCGGATTCGTGCCCTTCCAACAGTCGGGAGTGGCAATGCATGCAGCAGAGGGGATCGGTGGCCGAGTGGACTAGCGCACACCAGGGGCCCTAATCTGGACACTTGACGAAAACGTCGGCGAGAAATTTGGCGGCCGTGATTGGCCAACGCCGCACTTGCCCTTGGCGCCGGCCAATCATAGCCGCCGGATTTTTCTCCGACTTTTTCGTCAAGTGTCCAGATTAGGGCCCCAGCTCGGAGCACGTGGAGCGAAAGCTCGCGCTGCAGAACCCAGGGATCCTGGGCTCAATCCCCACCCCTGCCCGTTTCGATCTGGATGAGCATCGTACTGGCGTGCGGTCGTGTATCACCACTGCATGGTGCACGTTAAAGACCCCAGGCTAGCGGTTGTACTACACTGGCTAAATTGCTCATCTACAGCGAGTGACTTGTCGCAACTTTGAAATGGCTAACCAACTACGCGCTGTATAAATATCCACACAACCCCCAATTATTGCATACAGCAGCCTTGACACATGAGTTTTTAGGTCGGCGGAGGAGTGCGTGTTGTCATGCACCCCGTGGGAGGAGTCTCCAGCTACACCGCACGACACGTAACAGTCGACAACAACGTTGAAGTGCTCCTACCGGTCTCCACGTCATCGGGCCATTAATGATGATACCGAGATACGTGGGCGACTTTCAGGGGCTCCGGAGGTATATCTGATGTGTGGGGAAGACGTCTGGGGGCTCATGTCGCATCGTGTCCCAGGCAGCACAAGACGTCGAGATGACGTCGAAATAATGTCCTCGACGTTGGGCGACGTCGAAGCCCTTAACAAACTTTTTATCGACGGCATTGGTACGTCCACGTGAGAGGTTCCGATAACGTCAAACAAGCGACGTAGTGACAACGTCATAAGCTTCACCTCGACGTCTTTAATAGTAATCGACGTCTGTTCGACGTCTTGTATGAGAAGTTCTTTGAACTTCGTGCACGAGATGTCATAAAAATGTCCTGAGCAACCCCTTGACGTCTTCGACATTAATGGATGTCAGTTCTACGTTTTCTCCGGGAAGTTCCTTGAACGTCGAGCACGAGACGTCCCAACAATGTCCTGAGCAACACCTTGACGTCATCGACATTATTCGACGTCAGTTCTACGTTTTTTAGGAGGTTCTTCGAACGTTGGGCGCGAGACGTCCCAACAATTTTTGAGCAACACCTTGACGTCATTGGCAATAATAGACGTCAGGTCTACGTTTTCTCCGGGAAGTTCTTTGAAACGTGGAGCACGAGATGTCCCAACAATTTCCTGTGCAACACCTTGACTTCATCGGCAATATTCGACGTCATTTCTACGTTTTTTCAGGAGGTTCTTGTAACGTTGAGCGCGAGACGGACCAACAATGTCTGAGCAACACCTTGACGTCATTGGCAATAATAGACGTCAGTTCTACGTTTTCTCCGGGAAGTTCTTTGAAAGTGAAGCACGAGACGTACCAACAGTGTCCTGAGTTACACCTTGACGTCATCGACATTATTCAACGTCAGTTCTACGTTTTTGTTTTCGGGAGGTTCTTTGAACGTTGAGCGCGAAACATCCCAACAATGTCAGATCGAACACCTTGATCACCCTAAACAAGCGCCTTATAGAGCCCAAGGTGCTGTTACATAACTTTTAAAATTTCTCGTCAATGTCAGCATTTTTTATACTGCGCGTGCAATCCACATTTCAACCTGGCTGAGCTTCTGAAATCTCTTACAATATTATCATTATCGTGAATGTTATTTTAGCAGGAATTGCTTAACAACAACAAAAACCAGGATTTAGCTTGGAATCAGCGGGGCTGTTTATAGCATTTTTAGCGTTTCTAACTAAATATCAGCGTCTTTGAAGCTGTAAGAAAATGATACTAATGTAAGAGATTTCTGCAGCTGAGCCAGGTTGAAGGGTGGACAGCATGCACAGTATCGAAAACGTTGTCATTGACGAGAAATCTTAAAAGTGATATGACAGGTCCTTGAAAACTATAACCCGCTTGTTTAGGTGACTCCGAATTACACCCAAAACTGTGTAACCATGGAAGTGGTCGAAATTACCGATCACTAGGAAGCTGAAGGAACACCGTTCCCGTGATTCCTGGATAGCTGGCCGGGGCGGGGATTTAGCAAATTGTTTTCCGTCCGAATATACATGATTTCACGATCATACCTTCGAGCAACGAAGCCAGATTCGTTTAACTCCATCGTTCCAAGGTGACCCATGTCGAGACCGTTATCAACTGACATCCCGTTCAGTCTAGACGTATGCTCGACGTTTTATGGTCGTTAAATGGGACATTGTGTCAACGTCGATATAACATTATCTCTTGACTTCCCGTCCAATACAGACGTGCACTCGACGTTCTAAGGTCGTTAAGTGGGACGTTATGTCGACGTAAAATCCACCCTTTTTTCCAGGCATTAGCCTTTCCATATTACGTCGAAGGAACCTGACGTTCAAACTTTCTACGTTCTTTCGACATGTGGTTCCTGACATCATCGACGCTCTTTCGACGTGTTTTCAACGTGTTTGTGCTGCCTGGGGTAGTTCACCTCTCTCGCTCTCTCTCTCTATCTATATATATATATATATATATATATATATATATTCTGCCCTTGCGGGCACGTAAAAGTAAATATGCGTTAGTCGGCTTAGTCTGCTTTGTTGTTCGTCTTTCGCGTCGGATTAGCCTGTGGGGCCTCGTCGCCTATGGAGTGCAGCTTCAACATGCAACAGCCTCACGGGTGGTGGGATGGAAGAAGAGAGTGGGGGGGGGGACAGCTTTGACTGTGGCGGCATGCCCCCAATGGTTTAGAGCCCGTGGGTGCAACTGCCGCCCTCCCCCTCCCCCCCCCCCGGTTCCAGAGGCCCTGGCGACTTTTCAACATCTTCTCTGGCATTCCAGCAAGTTTTAGACGTTGCGTATTTGGTGGTGCTCGTCCTTCCCGGTCGATGGAGGAATAGAAGCAATTTCCCCCGCCGACAGCGTAAGGCCTAGTCCCAACATTGCTAGTGCCATAGAGTCGAGAGTCACTTGGATTCGAATACGGTTTCAAATGGCGCACCCTGGAGGTCGCATACCACAGCGCAACAACCTCCATGTAGATCACCGCGACTAGCCGAAGAGCTGAGCTAAGGAACCGAAGGAACCGAACGTGCTGTACCAACGACAGCTCTGTTCAAAGCCTGTGAACAGCCTTTTCTACTTCCACGCAACTCCATAACACTCGGAAGGCGCTAACTCAGCAATTCGACCCGTCGGGTCGAATTGCTACGCTAAGCCGAACGCCACACGGCTTGCAGTGACCGGGACCATTATGAAGGACCTGCTGCTGCGCGTGTACCTTCTGCAGCATATATTACGGCGTCAGCTGCTAGTGGCCCGTTCCCCGGGTTTTCGACGCCGTGAGTGTAAACGAAAATTTTTCCCGCTAAATTTAGCGAAAATATTGACGTCACCTGACCTATGCGCAATTCAGTTCCTCTGCCACATTTGGCGGAAAATTGGCGTCACGTGACCTATGCACCAGTGCAGTCCTCGCTAAATGTGGCGACAAAATTAATGCTTGTGACATATGCACCAATTCAGTTTTCTAGCTAAATTTAGCGAAAAAATTGACGTCACGTGACCTACGCAACAGTTCAGTTTCCGCGCTAAATTTGGCGGGACAATTGATATCGCGTGACCTGACCTGCATTTATTTATCCATGTTTAACAGCCACGATTTCTAGCAGAAGGTCACCCCGACATTTTTACAACCTACTTATACGTTTTTAAACAAAAGTTTGGGTGCGGTTGTAGTCGCCTGCGTAAAAAAGCTCTCCATAAAAGAAAGTGACGGCTCCGATCAGTACCGGCCCTAGGGGTGGGCGACCTAAGCGGTAGCCCAGGGCGCCATCAAAAAAAGGGGGGGGGGGGGGGGGGCGCAGCGGCAGCCCCCCTTTTGAATTTTTTTTTCGGATATATTTGAACGTGGCGGCTGACAGGACGCTATATGCTCGATCGCCGTCCGTTTTTGGAATGCGGTTTTCGTCTGACAAAATGCTCGTGTAAGACCATACCTACGTTATTAGATGGAACTGCTCATGGACGCTGCATGCATGAACAGTACCCCCCCCCTTTCACTCACCACGACTCGCCTCCTGTCGTTCGACGCGCCGGATGGCTGCTTTGGTAAGTGCAGTGTATTCTATGGGATACGTATGTTTCGAAGCGCAGCGTCTGGAGTTCTCCGTACTCTATGGAACACACAATTCGTAAACGAAAATCTAGATGGCGCTTTGAACGATGGGAGGCGGACTGAAGTGCGTGAGGGGGCATGCTGCAGTGCCCCCCTCACGCACTTCGGCATGCCAGAAACATGGTGAAGAGAATAAGACAATTTTCCAAGAGCGACGAGACCGACGTCGTCCCGTTCTTGGCTGGCATGTACTTTGGCAATTTTACTGGGTATGTCCAGAACCGCCTCTGTCGTGATGCAAAATACGCAGGGCAATCCATGAAAGGTAGACTAATGTTGTCTCTGCGGGTGAGCTACACGGCCAGGGGCGCATAATATATTGGGCTAATCGTCACGATAAGATAATTAACTAAAACTGGTTAGTCAGCTTTGTAGTCAGTGAGAATAACCATGTATATCCAATTAGAAACTCGTTTAACGTCATCGAAAACCACCAAATCAGTCAATTTTAGATGGACTTAAAGCGTGTAGGAAGCGCAGTGGTTCGCTGAAACGACCACTCGTGCTACAGGCGCAAGGCTAGAGGTGCGAAAACGCGGATGAAAATATTAGCATCCGTGTTAGTGGCTTCCGATGACGCTCAGCAAGTTTCTAATAGAGAGACACATGAGTGTTTTCACTAATTAAAAAAGTTATTGAACAAACTTTGGTTCATTTTCCTAGTTATCGTGACGATCAGCCCAATATATTATGTGCCCATACTGGCCGTATAACTCACCTGTTGGCTGCACAGACCCCATTAGTGTGCCTTTCGTGCTTTTTCCGTCCTCGAGGTCGTCCTAGAAGTTGTCCTTGAGGTCGTCCTAGACGTCAGTAAAAATGACGAGCTTTGCTGGTCCTCCATCTTCACGTGAAGTGAAAGGGCTCTACAATTTTTATAAAATAAAATTGTTCGAATTAGAACCAAACACCCGGGTAGTATACCGCGTACGTAATCGATTTTTCATACTTTCGGCGTTTTCAGAGACCATTATGGGTGTGACAACGAGCAACTATAGAAAAGACATTGGATCGTACATCGACGCAATTAAGTAGTAAGTGGAGGTATTGCTGCGTAGTGTCAGACACTGTATCCAGCGTACTTAATTGATTAATGGGTTAAAAGCAGAAAATGTAATAGATTACACCTGAATTAAACAAAGATGATGTAATACGTGCTTTACAAATATGAAATCCAGAACTCTTTGAACTCCGGTGAAATTATACCGCAGTAAACGCAATTGGACTTCTTTTTTTAATAATTTTATTTGTTTGTGGGGTGTTAGAACCAAACTTCGTTGTTTAAAATATCGTAAATTTTATTTGCATTTTTTTCTCGCTTTTTCCGCTTGGAAGCCACAGACTGGGAGCGGCCGCAGACCAGAAAAGACGCTTCTCGTAACACCAACCGATTGTAACCTAAAGAGTTAAATAAATATATCCTTGCGTTATCGCAAATTAGCCGGTACATTACAACTCTGGGTCGTTTTTCTTTCTTTTTTTTTCATTTTATTCTTCGAGAAGTTGTAACGTTTTTAATGCGCGCCAAAAGGCGCTTCCATCTACTTGGCAACAGAGAGTCCTTCAAAATTCGAGTAAAAAAGAGCTTCCGTGTACTGAGGAACTTTATTGAGATACTGCAGGCGATTAGCTTCAGCTTGGGTGTTCGGCAACCAGACAAGCCAAACAGACCGCCGCAAAATGAATTCCGCGAAGAGCTCGCGCTATATACAGAAGTTGGCCCACGGACCCCTCGCCCCATTTCCGATTGGCTATTCTCACGTTAAACGCTTACGCGGTTATTACGACCGTAGCTTTTTCCTTTCTTTCTTTCAGGTTAACTGAGCAGGTTGTGGCGAGGTCTCAGGCGCCATGGCTACAGCCTGGACTCGATATACCTGAGAACTGGTGCGGGACAAGAGTACAGAGCGCAGGGTCTCGGTCGTTCACAATTTCACCCAGAAGGTAAGGATCCGACCAACTTCCCCACACGCGAAAAATGCCCCCCGTTCCCATGGCTTATCATATCTTCTCGCTTCGCGATTGGTTCCCAACCGTTCTTATCCCGCAGTCTCAGTTCGCTATAGGAGCGATAATAGGGCAGCTCGGCACTCGCCACGGCCTGCGTTTCTATAAGTTTAAGCAGATGATTCAGATTATCGTCCGCGTTTTTACACGCACCGCCAGCCTTGCGCCTGCACTCTAAAAAACGTACCGCGCGCCTACTTTCACGCCTAACACTTCGAAGAAGCCAATCAGCGCAACTTACGGAGGCAGCTCAGCGAATGACGATGCCGAAACATATGTTTAAGCCAACAAACGCAGACTGAGTTGCGACATTAAGCAATGCAAGACGTGACGTCTTGCATTGCTTAATGTCACAACTCAGTCTGCGTTTTTCGGTCTCATACATGTGTTTCGGCATCGTCATCTCGCTGGGCTGCCCCCGTGAGTTGCGGTGGATTGTCTCCGGAGTGTGGTGCGTGAAAGTAGACGCACATACTTTTAGAGTGTGGTGCACGATCAATAACGTTAGCGTACGCCCCCCGCCCCGCGCTTCCCACGTCTTGCAAAAATGTACCGATTTAATTTCCCTAATTAAAGAAGTTAACGAACGAATTGTAGGGAGTTGTTTGCTCTTGTTGTGACGATTAACGCGGAAAAACCTCAGGGAGAGGAGGAGAGGAGAGCGCGCGGGGTCGTAACGGCGGCGTCCGGCGCTTCTCGTGGCGCATTACGTCCCCCCTCATCTGCGCATACCGTATGAGTATGGCTTCCGCAAATTGTTTAAACAAATCTGTAGAGCAGAGAGAAAAAAACACGCTGTGTAAACTCAACCTTTATATATACATACATACAAGAAAGATCCATGTGACTCGAACAAAAACAAGGAAAAGGTTATGGCCGACGTTTCGAGAGGAGGGCCTCTCTTCTTCAGAACGAAGAGCTGGTCAGAGAAAGAAGAACGGTACACGCAATATGATTCTGAAGAAGAGAGGCCTCCTCTCGGAAAACGTCAATAAACCTTTCCGCTTTGTTTTTGTTCGAGTCCATGGATCTTCTTGTGTATTTCAACCAATCACCGGGCAACTTCAATCATCATGCATATACTGTATATCATCATGTATACGTATATACGTACACAGGGTGTTTTTTTTATTGCTGTCTTACCCTTTGTTTAAGAAAAGCCGCTGAAAGCTACACTTATGCGGTTTGTGCGGGTGGGTTATACGGCCCGGCGGGGCATTATGTGAGTGGCTAATCTTGCGATAAGTCGGCTAATTAATCGAAATTCGTTAATTAACTTTTTAATTATTGAAAATAGACATATGGTTCCATCTTAGAAACTTGCAGAGCATCGTCGAAAACCTCTAAATCAACTATTGTAGAAGGCATTTAACGCCGGGGCGGCACATTTTACGGCGTTCTGTAAAACCGCTCCATTTGGACGCGTTTCTACAGATTTCGGTTTCTCATCGGAGCGCATCTTTGCGCCCGCGGTCCTGCTCCCCGGCGGTCGCGGCGCGAAGCGAGCCCCGTCGCCTCCGTCGTAGGATACTGGGGAGGGGAAGTAGGGTGGCACGCGTGTTGCGCACGTCTCAGCCACTGGGAGCAGGACCGCGGGCGCGCAGATGCGCTCCGATAAGAAACCGAAATCTAGGGGTGGTTCTCATTTGAACCCGTTCGCATTTCTACCTTCTCGTTTTCACCTTCTCATTTCAACCCAGCGCAAAACAACTTTCGCTTTTCTCCCTTTCTCACTTAAACCGTTCTCAAAACAAACTTTCGGGTTTTGACCATTCTCAAAACGACTTTTCTCATTTTAACCTTTCTCCTTTCAAACTTTCTCAAAACATACTTTCTGGTTTTGACCATTCTCAAAAATACTTTTTCTCATTTTAAACTTTCTCCATTTCAAACTTACTAAAAACATACTTTCTGGTTTTGACCATTCTCAAAACGACTTTTCTTATTTTAACCGTGTACATGATCAGGCTAGGGAAAAGCAATAATTTCAGCATACACTCACGGGAAACCGAAATAAAGGAACCAATGACATTATGAAGTCCAGGCACCTGAAGCTTTATTGCGCCTTGAAATGCATCTTGGAGAATGACATCTAGAGGTCATGCCAATCCACGGCATGACGGACGACACATAGGCAAATATACAATGATCGTAGATCTGTAGAACCACTCCGACACCGGTTGTAAATAATTCGATATCCTCACAGGGCATGCCAGATGAGCATAATTTGCATCCGATGATTCACGACTAAAATTAAGAAAAAAAGCTGTGCCTGGTAAGAAAGCCCTCAAGCCACGCAACATCCGCACCTGCACATTTCTGAAAAAAACGCCGCAGCTCCCAACGCCTGTCTGCATCCCAACGCGTTATGGCGTGCACACCCCCCAGCATTCGAGCAATAAACAGCCCCCAGCGTTGACCGTGCTCATATCAGAAGAGTATGCATACAATACCCGCAATCTCGACGTGACCACCGCACCCGAATTAACCCAACATCATGATCTCGGAATCTTTCTGCGGTACTTGCAAGCAATAACACACGACGAGCACAATGATCCATCCGCTCCACAAGACGACATATTAACGACATCAACAGCGCCAGAGGAGAAATTAAGTACCGAAACAGCGCTAGCACTTTTGAAGCCACGTCACCACGCCACCCAGGTAGTTTCGGTACTTAATTTCTCCTCTGGCACTGTTGATGTCGTTAATTTGTCGTCTTGTGGAGCGGATGGATCATTGTGCTCGTCGTGTGTTATTGCTTGTAGGTACCGCAGAAAGATTCCGAGATCATGATGTTGGGTTAATTCGGGTGCGGTGGTCACGTCGAAATTGCGGGTATTATATGCATACTCTCTGATATGAGCACAACAACAGGTAGTAAAGCCCAGGCTGCTACATCAACAGATTCGGAGCGGCACGCAGGCATAAGGAGAATTGTTTCATGGGCTATGCACGATATGGCGCCACTTTGCAGCATCTATCTACCCCTTTCGCTTCAGCTTCAACCTTAATCATCAACTGTTCCTCCTCCTTTCTGTACCTCACTGCCCTTGTTTTGAGCACGTTGTTCAAATACGAGGTTCAAATGAGAACGGATTCAAATGAGAACGGGGTTGAAACGCGAAGGGCGTTTCGCGAATGGGTTCAAACGAGAAGGGTTCAAATCGGAATGGGTTGTTTCGAGATACACCGCAAATCTATGGAAACGCGTCCAAATGTATCGTTTTTACAGAACGCCGTAAAAATGCTGCCCCGGCGTTATATCCTTCTAAGAGTAGTTGATTTAGGGGTTTTCGATGATGCTCTACAAGTTTCTAATTGGAACCATATGTGTATTTTCACTAATTAAAAAGGTAATTAACGAATTTTAATTAAGTACCCGACTTATCGCAAAAATTAGCCACACCCACACAATATCCGCCTGGCCGTATAACCCACCTGCACAAACCGCATAAGTGATGTACCAACTAGCTCAAATTACCACTTTACTGTAGCTTTCACGGCTGTTTTTAAACAAATCTGAAGGAATAAAAAACACCCTGTATATATATCTATATATATATATAACATTAAGTACAAGGAAAAATACTCACGTGTCACTTGTACGCTTATAGGTTGTTGGAAATCAGAAGGGAAGAGCTGGTCAGAGAAAGAAGAACGGTACACGCAATTTCTATACGAACGACAACGAATTCCGGGAAAAAAGGCGACTGACATACATCGACATCTTGCTCCATCACAGCTTGGATTTCGATGCCTTCTGACGAAGATATCCGCGAAGAAGTGGACACGTTCAGGTTTGAGGTACGTTTAGAGCGTTTTGATGTTGATCCGTAAATGGAGACAAGCAAAAAACAACGTGCATCTTTCGAGCCCACAGGGTCACGATACCACGACAATGGCGGTAGCGTGGTGCCTTTACCTGATCGGCCTGCACCGCGAAGTGCAAACAAAAATTTAAGAGGAGCTCGATGACGTTCTTGGAGGAGAACCGGACAGTAACATAACGCCGGAGGACATGAAGAAACTCAAGTATATGGATTGCGTCATCAAGGTAAAACAGAACACTAAACTCCCGCCCCCCCCCCCCCCCCCCAATCCCCCCCGCCTCCCAATCCCCCGACACTTTTTTTTTTTAAGTACTGTATTTGGATAGGAAACGCATGTCCCAAAAACGGGCTAAAAAAAGCGCAATATTTACATCTTGGGACTCTTTGAGCCAGTAGTGATTCCAAAAAACATGCTTTTATTTCGAGACGTCAACGTCTCCAAGTAGAAGCATGTTTGGGAATCGATCCCAAGTTAAAATGAGACTCTCAACGTAAATATTTCGCAACTTTTTTTTTTCTTCACTTGTTTTTTTTAGTTAACTTATATTTGGGCATTCTGATCCTTTTGGAGGATTTCAGCGTTCCTCTAAGTCACAAATTTGGTTACTTGGTTTATCTAGGCACTTGATCCTCTTTTAGGATTTCAGCGTTCCTCTAAGAAACAAATTTGGTTACTTTGTTTCCTAAGACACGAGGAAAGGAAATATAGTAATTGGTGAGATGTAAACCATAATAGGCGCGTATGTTACAGTAGTAACAACTGGAAAAAAGACCTGCTCACCGCGTGATCTCGTACTTGAGGATTCAAACAAGCCGGAAAATTGATTGTGCAATAAAAAATCCAGCACTTGCAGCGCGTGCTTCTTGATAACTGAGCTATCGGTTGGGGACAGAGCCGTATAAGTAGAGAGTTTGGCCATTCGTTGGGAAGTATAGGAAACAGATAAGGAGGCGCCATTGGCCGAAAGCGGGCTGGGCGTGTTCCAGGGCGTCTTCAGAAATTCGAAATGTGGCCAACCACAAGCCGGGAATAATACCCTGGCGGTGGTCGCGAGAAACAAACTTGATAAGTGCGTCGGAGTAACTCTCGGTGACTGAAAACATGGTGCACGTGATGTTTCAATCACGCTCATCTAAAATGATGGGTGGAAGAGTGCGACTAGCGGAACGATCGACATAATCCGTGCGCCAAGCGCCGAGGGCCGGGAATCTGCCGTCCGAGCGGTCACACTCTGTCCGAGCAAAACAGAGGTCGAGCGACGCATTCGTTTCTTCCATCTTTCTGCATGATCATGATCGAAACATCACGTGCATCATATTTTCAACCATGAACGATTACTACATTTAGCTCTTACGTGATTATTAAAACGATTATAACTGTTTCTCGCTACCTCCACTTGGGGATTCCTATCGGCTTCTGGTTGGCCAAGAGAGCATGCCATGCCCTCTGTGTACGTCTGGTGCACGTCCTGGCTCTGCCCGCGCCTCCCATTGACCAAACTCTCTGCATACACGGCTCTGGTTGGGGAGCGTGGTTCCATTAAGCCAGCACTTGTTCGATGAAGGCATTCCATCTCGAAAGGGCAGGGGCACGTGGCAAGGCCATGACCGTGCAATGAACTGACCTGGGAGAAACAAAAATGGCGATCGTAGGAATTGAAACGGGAAACGTTTTGGAACATTGCAGGAAAACCTGGGGTTGTGTGGATATTTATGCAGCGTGTAGTTGGTCAGCCAATTCAAAGTTGCGACGAGTCACCGCTGTAGATGAGCAATTTAGCCAGCGCCGTACAACCGCTAGCCTGGGGTCTTTAACGTACCACGCAGTAGTGATACACGACCGCACGCCGGTACGATGCTCATCCAGATCGAAACGGGCAGGGTGGGGATTGAACCCAGGATCCCTGGGTTCTGCAGGGCGAGCTTTCGCTCCACGTGCTCCGGAGCTGGTGTGCGCTAGCCCACTCGGCCACTGAACCCCCAACATCGCAGGTCAGACTTCAGTCGAGCCAAAAGCTAAAAAGAAACTTCCGCTTTCTTTCACTAGCATAAACACGTCACGCAACAAAAAACTAGGAAAAAACTTACGACGTAAAAAACATATCAAACAAATATCACGTTTAATTGTTTGATACAATATAACTAAAAAGGCGATTCACCTCATTATCAAAGCCTTCTATACTGGCTAAAAGGCTCTGCTAATTATATCCAGTTTTTTTTAAGCTTTACAGATTTGTTTTAGAAAAAAACTTGGAAGTTACACTTAAGCGGTTTGTGCAGGTGAGTTATACGGCCAGGGGGACATTATGTTGGTGGATAATGTTTGCGATAAGTCGGCCAATTGATTAAAAATTTGTTAATTAACTTTTTAATGGGTGAAAATAGACACGTGGTTCCAATTAGAAACTTAGAAAGCGTCATCGAAAACCCCTAAATCAACTCCTTTTAGAACGACCTGAAGCTCGTGGGAAACTCGGGGCGCACCAAAGTTACCACTCGTGAAGCAGGCGCAGAGCTGGCAGTGGCAACACGCGGATGACGAGATTATGACCGCGTTCCTCCACTGCTAGCTTTAAATTAAGAAGTAAAAAAAGAAGCAAGAAAAAATAAGTATATATTTTTTTCTTACTATTGTCAAAAATGTAAGATTTCCACGAATTTTGAGCCAGTAATGTCTCACGGTATTTACGCATTATATTTTCGGCACAAAACTCAACCCAAAGAAAAACATTATTTTCACGGGTCATTAAAAAATTAAAAAAAACAATGCAGCTTTTTTACTTTGGTGAAGAAGGAAGACCAGCGAAGCTGTTCTATGGTGGGAATGAAGTAATGGCCGGCCGCAAGTCGGGAAGCCAGAGTGAAAGGCTCGAAAGGTTACCGCCATCTATAAGCGACGGCGGCAACAAGATAACGCCGGTTGTCTGAATGCCGCCGTCGCTCATAGATGGCGGTAGCTGTCCAGAGTATCAGTCTCATCAGGTCATTTGAGGATGGACACGATCCTGGAGAAACTAGCCCTTATAACAGCTCCGCTGTTAAAAACTTTCTCTTATCTTTGTAACGACACGCAGGAATCTCAGCGCCTGTGCTCCACAGTACCGTTCATCGGACGAACCGCCACAGAGGAGCTCAAGCTGGGCAAGTAACGCCTTGAACTGTGAAGATCGACGTGACATGAAAGAGACACTGAAATCTCACGAGACGCAGGGTGCGCTCTATTATGTTGAATCGGTTCGTGTCTTCGGTGTTCTTATCGGACAAATTCTGCAATCTCACTGGCTGCCAAGCGATATCGGAGCGTCTTATAGTGGTATTGCGTTGCGCGCGCCAGGCTGCGCATGCGCGTCGTCGCCGTGCGCCAATCAAAAACCGCATGCAGTTTGGGCTCGGCGCACGCGCAGCGTGAAACATGCAACGCTAACGCAAACACGCATTGCCATATCGCCACGAGAAGCGGCCACCGAAATGGAAAAGGATGGAGTGGCAGACAATCAATGGGGGGGAGAGCCACGTGACTGGCGCCCCGCTGCGACGAGACGCCGAAACATGCCGCTGCGGCGAGACGCCGAAACACGCTGCCGAACGAACAAGTGTGTTTCGGGTCCTCGCCGCTGCAAAAGCTGTGCGCTGACGTCCAGGTTCCCCGAGAAATTGCTCTTTGATGCTCTGTGCTACCAGATCCTCGCGCTCTAAATGTGCGACCGGGCACTCTATGGCTTTGTCGTCGAACTGCCAGGCTTGGTGAGTATAGAGGAGGCTATATGACAGAGCGTTTGCTGTACGTAGCTTCGCCTTCAGCGCGAGCTCTCTGGCTTCCGCAGTGCTTCTGTTGCGCGTGCCCGCGCGTTCACACTTGTGTTGGCAAGGGCAGAAAGCGCACGCCGAAGGCGCAATACTAAAACTCATTAATAAGGTGCTGGGGACTCGCCACGTACGGTCTGCGTTTGTTAAGCTGTCAGTCGTATTCTGAGCTCCGTCATTTGCTGGGATCCTCCTGTTGAACATGAAGGTAAACCTGAGATTGGGCTAGGAAAACGTAAAACGCGAAGGAAGGCAGAAAAAATAAAAAGAACAGGCAACGTTTTAAGCTCAGCTACACATTTTATTGTGTACGCGCATTATATACCACGTTCCCAACGCCGTCATTACAATCACCACAAACAACAAAGCGTTCACGAAAAAAAAAGAAAAACCACTAAATTTAAATACACACACACACACAAAAGAAAAGAAAAAAAAACGGTTATCAAAAACAGGGTTAACTCGGGTCACACCAGCTCGCCCCCACTTCGACCACTTTTCTTGGCCGTAATTGGCTGTATC
>JAZHYW010056919.1:0-16907 GCA_037355805.1 Ixodes ricinus
CGCACTTGACGGCGGGTTGCTGCTGCGCACTTGCTGCCCTGGCGGGGAGTGAGGGAGAAAACGGACCCTATATAAGGCGGAGCGTGAGGCTGCTCCGTTAGTTCTCTCGGATTTGACGACTGTATCGCAACCATGTATTTAAACCGTTCGTTACGTTACCAATTCTCCCACCTCCACTGGACCCCTTTGTTCTTCACTTCAGGGAATGGTCGTCGTCACGAGCCAGGAAGCTCCCGGACGTGCGGCATAAACCCCGCCTCTAACAATGGCTATACCCTTTGTAACAGGCGGTAACTTGCGCCATTTGGACTAAGTCTAAAACAAATATGATAGCTCTCGCCCTTTTAAGCCAATTTGCTCCCCTAACTATATCGCCAGGCAGTGTGTGATGTCACCAGGATGACCTTTAAGGGATCGGGCGAAAAAACCTAAAAAAAAACACCACCCCCAGCTTCTTCCCCCCGTCAAGGGAGTCGCCAATTTTTCTCTGGTCAAACCTTGTCGGCGTTACCCTAGCACCCGACCTACTGGGGAAAGGGTTGAGACCTTGAGCCGGAGCCACGTGAGAGGGAGTCCTAATTTTCTTATGTCCCGCTTGTCCCCAGCAGTGCTAGTTAGTTGTGAATCATTCAATTTTCCTGAGATAATTTCCATCAATCTTCTGATCACCTTTTGTGACTTTACTTTTCTCTTCCTGCCTTCCATTGTCGCGACCTAAACCAAGGGCCCCGGCCAAATATGTTACGCCTTCAGGGAGGGCAGGGCGAAGCCATGGGCCGTGCACTTTAAAAACCGAGTGCTCTAAAGTCTCGCTCTCATTATGGCAGGCAGCACATAATGTGCCTGTCCCCTGATATTTGACCCTATACGTCCTCGTCCTCAAAACTCCTGTTCTCGAGTCAAACAGTAAAGAACTGCACAGTGAATTGTCAAACACATTTTCTTTTCTTATGTCCTGCTTCTGTGTCCTGTACATTGAATGTTTACTGAATGTTTAATTGAGAGCTAAAAGAAAAGAAATAAACCTATCACTCTCAACCTGCACCGCCAAATGGCATAACAGGTTTAAACCAATCAAAATAAATGAATCAGGTCAAATGACCAAAATTAAATTTTTGTAAAAGCCAATTTGAAAGAAAAACTGGGGAGCATCGAAACCATAGTTTCAGGAACTGGCTTGGAATTTAATACGGGCATTTACGTTTGTATATAGGATTATTCTTTTCTAAAATTTCTATTGCTTTAAATGTAAATTTGTTTTTCTTGGTTTCTGCTCCATCGATCTTCTGGAAGAAGACGACGACGATCCAACTTCTTCATGAAGATCTCCTGTATGAGAATAAGAATATGAATAATATTTCAGTGTTAAAAGTTGTTTTATTTTCCTTTTTCCCTCTCTTTTTCCCTTCCTCTCCTTTCTTCCTCTTTCCCCTTTTTATGCTGAGTATTTCAATTTATTTAGTTATGCATTTACTATGCTGAATATAGATTTTAACCTATATCGCTTATGGAACCAAGTGGACCGTACTCGGCAACTTATTTAGATATTGCTTAATCTAAATTAATGTTGTTTTAACTTTTATATTTCTTTAGATGTGAATGTCCAAAAAATCGTGTCCATTAAAAAAAAAAAAACTTTTTTTTATTCCTTTCGCCAACAAGTTGACAACTAGATGAAAAAGAGCCAATGATGTCAATCTATGTTTTGGATTGCAAACTAAAGCTATATTATGTTTTATGATCTGACTTTTGCTTAAAATTTTAAACGGATTAAATGAGACTATGGTATATCTCATAAAAATGGCTTTAGTGGTGATATATAAGTTCAATTGATTAAAGTTATTATTTCATTGCTTGACAGTGCGTTAACAGGAAAGTTTCAGTAGAAATTTTATTTTGATGGTGTTTCATTTCTTTGCCTCATGAACCATGATCTTGTGGGTGTGTTTCCTGTGATTTTAAGAATGTCCTTTGCATTCTAACCTTTGTTTATTTTGCATCTACCTACCACCCTTTGCCATCTTGAACACATATTACCAATTATTAACTTATTAGTTCTTTAAATTAGTGTGGTATGATAGGATAACAATTTTCCCTCCTTTTTTCCCTCCCCGTCCTCTTTTCCCGTTTCACCTTTTTCCTCTTTTACTTCTTTTCTCTCCGTCCCTTCCTCCTAATTCTCTCCCCTCATCTATTGTATTTTTGTAATGTTTATTTTTGTCTATTCTTTCTTTTCTTCCTTTCCCTTCCCTTTCCTTTATTAGCTTAAATCATTTGGAGTATCATTTAATATATTTAGTTAACATGATTTAGATGTTTTGTTATTAATTGAACAAGAGAGTAAAACCTTTGAGTTCTAGTGATTATTTTATGTGTCTTGAATCGGTTTCTGGCTTTCTATTCTCATTTTTGTATTTGTTGCATGCTCATAAAGATGTGCTCCCTATCAAAATGAAAGAAGGCAGTTTTGTTACACCTTTCTTTTGTGTTTTGCCTTTTATAATTTCTAAGCAGAAGCCCAGGGATACAGATCAAGTCTGCTCCCTCCTAGATGTCAATTGGGTCTTCTGTGGCATGCTTTTACGAAACTAATAGGAAGCCTAAAACCCCGGAACTAGTCCGTGTCTTCCTGTCACATAAATTTAAGGTACACTGTTACTGTACACTGTTAGAAGTGATTTTTCTGCATTCTTACCGTACACATCTTAGTTTCCCTCTTTTCGTCATTAAATAAAATTACTCCAGGTTTGTCGCTACTAAAACGCATGCCCAAGGTGTCTTCTTCCTCTCCACACAATGCTGCTACTTCCTGTAACGCATCCTGGTCATCTGGCATAAGTACTATGTCGTCCGCATACATCAGTCCTGGTCTTACCTGTACTGCGTTTCTCCTTTCTTCCATATAACTCACATCACAACCTAAGTTGCTCTGTTCTGATTTCTTTCCCATTTCACTGAGATATATAATGAAGAGCAGAGGTGACAGTGGGAAGCCCTGCCTGAGCCCTCTTTTTATTGCTGCGGGTTGTGTAGTTTCTGCTTCTGATATCAAAACTACCCTATTGTCTGTGTACACCTGCTGAAAAAGCCTAACCAAATTTTGATCTAAGTTATACTCCTTCATTTGACCCCAGACTTTCTCCTGGCTCATAATATAGTACGCTCCCTTGATGTTCAAAAAGGTAACCATAAAGGAGCTTGGTTCCTCATTGCTATTTCTATACATTGTGTGGCGACGAATATGTCATCTTCGAATAAGTCAGGTGCAGCTCTGGTTCAGCGCAGCCAGTTGTACAGGTACCAGTCATGAGAGTGTGAGAACGTGAACTCGAAAATTCATTTTTCTTTAAAGAAACAAGATCTTGACGAGAAGAGGAGAGCCAACAGTAATAGTGCAACCTAAATAGGAGGTTCTGGTATATCATTTAAGCACAACCTTTACCAACTGCAGTCAAAGTCTTTGGCACCTGCATAGGCGATGTTTGCCAGTCTCCGATGCCTCTCCTTCTGTTGTCTTCACCTGGCATGGTGCATGCAATAGTGTACCTTGTATAAAAAATTATCTGAACATTTTATTATGTTGATTATGTTAAATTGACATCAAAATTACTGTCTAAAATATAAACCGCATGTAAGCCATTTGGCGAGCGACGAGAAAGCAACTGCGACGAGGACCCGCTGTCGCTCGGTCAGTCGCGCGGCGAGGCAAACCGCATGAAAGCGACGGAAGCAAGAGACCAAGGCGATGAACGACGTTTTCGGGAAATCCAGGACCCAGCGTCGAGAGGAGCGACAGTGAAAAATCTCCGTTGCTCGTAGCTGATTCTCGTCACTTGTCGCCGCTGCTCGTCTCGTCCCTCGCTAAATCGCTTACAGGCAGTTCAGTTTGAAAAGAGCCACATGGCTTGTGCCATCTTTCTGTTATTACCACATTAGTGGTTCAAGCTACTCGTGCAAAACGTAGTAACCATAAAATATAAGTGTATCGTACTCTCTTTTTAAGGCAAACACAGCTCGCATCTGGTGAAGCCAGTGTGTTCAGAACATGCGGCTGGTGGCACAGTGGTGACATAATGAATAAACCATCTTGTGATTCGCAGTTTTGGCAAGAATTGTCAGAATATTTTTATGTAGCTGAAATAAAGTGTATCACTATGTCAACAAAAGTTAATGTTTCAACAAGTTGTATTTATTGAGAAAAAGATGGAAAATAAACAAAATTATGCTTAAAATGTGTAGGAACAAAAACAACCACTTGATTGGCACGCCCGCCTCCCAGTGACAGAACGTTTGAGCCGTTGTTAATATCAGATTTTGGCTATTCCATAAGCTCTCACATGAGCATCCTATTAAAATATCAGAATGTCGGGATCAGCCGGGCCTGTGCGGGGCACACATGTTTACAATTTGAACATTCAGCTTTTGCCGTATGGTGTTTTTGCAGTTCAGTTTGGTGTCGTGTTTTTGCGTTGGTTTGCGCGTTCGTGTGCTTGATCGGGCAAGTCCGTGCCTGACGTGGACGGCTCTCCGAGGACATACTACACCGAGAAGCTTCGTAAGCCTATTGAGCTGGACACACTTACACGTAGTGCAGGCAAAAGCTTGCAAAGCTCAATGACATGCCAAAGGTAGAGCTAATTAGAATTGAGGACGACCTCTTCACCTATGTACTAACATCTGCTAGTCGTAAGATCTGGCAGTCGTTCCCGCTTCAAACAACAAATGCCAAGTGTTGATTGTATACGCACGATGAAAGTAATACATATCTGAACTATATAGCTGGCCAGAAAGTTTCTACTGGGGTATCTTAACTTGTAAATGATAGAAGTGGGGTGCAATACCCCGGAATGTGTATTTGAGCTCGATACAGTGCGCTGCAATTTTGACCATGTACATGGAGTAATTTAGACACCATCTGCTCTCTTCGATTAACGTATGTTTCGGAGTCAAGGCAAGGGTTAAACAGAGGATGCACTTTGTTCGTCGAAGCCCGCAGGTGGATTTGCCGCAGTGTCTTGAAATGAATTCGGCGTATGCGATGCGGCTTTGTGGAATTTTTGTATTTATAATTTTGTTCCGTTTTTGCAATATTAATTTGCTAGTAACTCCCAGAATAACCTGAATTTCTGTAAAAAACTTAACCTCTATATATTTTTAATTCCATGAAGTCTGTTTTAGTGCAGATTGCAAACCAGTTCAAAAATTATTGGATGCCTTGTTTAACGTAATATTGGTAGGTTGATTTGTGGTTGGCAGTGGGCCAAGAAAAACCAAAAGGGTATAAAATTAAGTTATTTTTGAAGGCCAGTTGGTAGGGTAATATTTTATGAACATTGCCTTTCTACTTAGCAGCGGATAATTGAAGTCCAAAATGACAAACACAGATGAAATACACTCAGCCACGCAGCCACTCACAAGAAGGGCAGCTGTCGGCCGCAGGGTGAAGTTGACTTCAAAATGGGTAGGCCTGTTACCTCCTTTCGCAGGGTTGTCATCAACCGTAGCCATGTCGGGGGTGTAGCCATGTCGGGGTGTAGAGTAGCCTGCATCAATCTTAGTGTAAATAGCTGCATCAGAAGGCAGTCATGTAGACGAAAATGCAATAGTGCCTGCAAAATGCGCGACCAAAGGTGGGTGCAAGCAATGATGACAGCACACTGGGGATCGCCTTAGCGTTCAGTGCCACCACAGTCCGTTCTGACCGACAAAGATGGAATTGTCCACATATTTACCATCAGAGCTGAAGCTTCTCTTCAAACGGAATGGCGATGTTCCCCATTATGCTTCCCAGCCAGCACCATACAACCACAATTGCAAGAGATAATACGGAAAGGGGGCGGGGGGCAGGGCGCATTTCCGCAGCAGACCGCTGACGATCCTCTTTTAGCCTGCAGAGTAGAGCATCAGCATGTATTCGTAAAAGTGAAGCCGAGGAAACCCTAACCCCCGCCTCTGTCAATCAAGACGGGCTCACTCAGACTTGTGCGGAAATAACTTCGAAGTTCTTGATTTTATTCTGTTCATCTTCATCTTTCACTTTCCAGAGTACAGCAGGCCGCTTAGTATGGGTCTTTGGCCTGCCTCCCCGCCTATCTATTGAAATATTTAGTCTGGTATAAATTGTTTTCCTCTTCAATAAATCAACACCGAACATACAAAGTCAATCGATGTGCTAGCACTTAATTTCTGCAACACCTGAAACGTTATAATAATTGCTTCGCAAGAAATTCGCGGATCTTAGCAGCTTTTGTTTTTCCGCCCGTTTCGATTTTTCGTTGGCTTGAAGAATAAGAAGTTAAGAAAACTATTTTTGAATGAGTTACTCTTGAAGTCAGAAAGAAGTTGCCGACTGATCTTTCGTGAGTAAAAAAGCCTTTTGTATACAAAACAACAACGACGAAATGTCTCGCAGTCGCCATTTCTATTGGGTGGATCCGGATTGGGTTGTACACAAAAACTGGCGAGAAGGCAGTTAAGTGATTATGGGGCGATATAATATACAAGATGCACGACGATGTTAAAATGGAGCTTACGGGGGAAGGTGTGACATTATGTTGTAGTGATGAGGGCTTGTTGACTTCATGCATGTGAAATGATGATGATGATAGGATGGTGTGAAGGTCAACGTAAACGACAACCGTAAATACAAAGGCGCGACATACGCAGGGTTTCGTTTTCGTCTCTTTTCGTTCAATGATGAATTTAAAGTGAGTGAAGCGGCGGTGGCTCCGGGAGAGGATGGTGGAAGGAAGAAACACGAGGGGGTCGTGATGAGCATCGGTCGGGCAACGATTTGATCTGTCCTGTATATTGACGTTTCTTTTTATTTTCTCACCTTGATGGAACCCTGTCAGTCATTTTTTATGACCACCAACATCCGCAGAACATCGACGTTCTCAGTCATCGGGCCCCTGACGCAATCGTAAGAAAGAGCCAACCTTCACTGGGGCAGTCGACACGATTGCGTCAGCGGGCCCCGCGGGCTGGAACGACCCAGCAGATTCAGCGGACAGCGACTTCATTCAACAAAAAGAGAGGCGGCAAGTTCCTGGGCCTCAACAGCGTTTTCTTAACTAAGAAGACTTGTAACACCGAGACTTCGCGTCGACGCGGCTTCGGAAGTGCTGCTGACTCACAACATTGCGAAGCGTCTACACGACTCGGACACCGTTATCGGGCCGGACTGTTCCTATCGACAGACTCTGCGTGCTTTCCATAGGGACTTGTCATCCTTGAAAGGTAAAGTGAGGAAGTTGTACCCGAGATAGAAGGGTCGTCTGGAAGGGTGGCGCTGACCGCAGCCTTTGGGAACAGCGTGAGTGCTCTTTTGCGGCATGTACCAATGGCTCTTCTCACGCGCTATGTTGAGTACATTCTTCGGGAGGTGCCAATTTTATGTGCTGTCGCTGCTCGCCTGCTGGCCGGCATAGACATGCTCCTGACGCCTGACAACTACGACAACCTAAAGTCGGGATGCGGGATGCCTGACTTTGAGCCAGTGGATCTGGAACCCGAAGACGAGAAAGACGAGGATAAAGCGCTTGAGGCGTCCGGTGGCTGTAGTCCTGAGGACCACGGCGAGACCAGGGAGTTGACGTCGCGGATATCCTGCCAGCTTATAGAGAGCAGCGCCGGGAAATACGGGAAAAAGGAGTCGACCAACAACTCTGAGCGCTGCTGCAGGCATCTATGCGGCTTCAAGTTGAACCAAGGGGACCGTCGCCGGAGGCCAAAGAGCACACCCCAACCGGCAGCGACTGCGAGAACGAGGGATCCCACGGTGACACGAAGGATGCCAGGAGGGGCGGGAGCGGACCCGACGCAGGGGCACCCGAAGGCATCGTCGTGTTCACGGCATGGCGGATCTCAGGCCTGGGATGCCGTCGTGAGCAAGCGACCGAGACCCAATAGGGAGAGGCAACGCCCGATTAGCGCTGTGCGATCTGGCGACGACGCTTCCTGCAAGAGCGTCAATGGAAGCACGACGAGCGCCACTTCCAAGATAGGAAGCTGTCATCGAAGCTGAGAGGGGGAAAACTCCAGAACCCCATCCCAAAGAGCCGCGAACCCACCGCTGAAGTGCGAGCATGGAACCTGGAGGAGACAATGACAATTCCTGAACGACCGAACGAGACTCGAGATGGAGAGATGAAGAAAAGAACCAGACTTCACTGTTGGTGAAGAGGGTGAAGAGCGGTAGGCCTAGAGCGGTCTTCGCGACGGTGGTCCGCGGGGCCGCCATGGGCTGCAGGCTTCAAGCAGGCCGGTCTCGGAGTGCCTGGCGAGGGCTCTATGCGTGCCCAGCTTGCAGACGAGCCTGCGGAATTTACGAAGACGCAAGGAGTCCAGCAACACCTTGTGGGGATCCAGAGATTGTCGCAGGTGTTCGATGGGTGGCGGTTGTCGCAAAATCGGGCCTTGAAGTCTCCCAGTTGCGGTCGAGCATGTACCCGAGCAGCCTAAGCACCCTGCGGATCGAAGACATGGTGTGTGGCACTGATCCGGCTGGCCCTCGGACGATAAAAAACGTCTTGCGCTTAGAAGGTTTCCTCTTCTCTTCGATAACCTACCCTGTTACACGAGCCGTTTCAACTATCATTGAGCCCACGATGGCATCTCCTAATTATCATGAAGGGGTTATCAGGTGTTACACTGTACATGGCCTAACATCCCCAACTTTCGATTCCAGTTAAAACCCAGACAAAACAAAAACTGATATCAGATGACCTTTTTTTAAGTGATGCAAATGGAACATATGCAAACTTTTTGTTTAATGTAAACGTTTAACACAAAATATAATCTACGGAAAAAACCAGCGAGAAACTCTAACTAGTCAAGCTGGCAATTAAGCTGGTCAAACTGGTCAATGTGGTAATTAAACTGGTTTAATTGGCAATCAAGTTGGTTCAAGCTAGGCAAGCTAGAATTTGAGCTGGTCAGTCTGGTTTAAGTGAAAACCAGCATGGTCTAACTAGAATCTGGTTTTAGATTCAATCTGATGTAGCTGGGAGCCAGTATGGTCCTAACTGGTCAAACTGGTCTTCCATGAAGCCAATGTGGTTAAGCTGGGAGACAAGCTGGTGAAGCTGGTCTTGCTGGGAGCGCACACGCCAAGGTCGGCTGAAGCTGGTCGAACTGGCCTTGCTGCGAGCGCGCGCGCCAAGGTCGGCTTGGGCTGGAACGAGGCCACTTGCTAGTGCTTTGTCCTTTTGTTCTTGGCATGTGACCGGGCGCTTCAGGCGCGCGCAAGGCCTCTCCCACCCGTTCTACACCCAAAACTTCACCTACATCCTGTTTGCCCATTGAGCCGGTGTGACCGAGATGAGGCTTCCCAAACCCCGATTTGTCCCCCTCGTCTGGTGTCTTCTGCCCCGAAGTCGACACAACGCAGCCATCTTCTCCCTCTGCTCGGCCAGAAGGTAGAGAGAGAGGGTGCTAGATCCATGTTTTTACAAAAGGTCCATTTCGAAGGGACAGCAACGTGTTACATACACGGCCACGGCTGCGCAGCGCGCAACACTTCCTTTTCTTTCCCCGGACGGTAGTGGGCTCTGTACGGAGACTACTTAAACGGCGGTGCGAGCAAAGTGTGTTCTGAGGAGACAGCAAGCGGCAATCCGTTGAGCACGGGAAGATGTCGGGCGTCCAGACTGAGGCGTCGCTTCATGTCTTTGAACCTGCGTGTGCTCGTGAATGATGGTGGTGCCGAGGAGTATCGCCAGTGCCATCCAAGCCACACGATTACCTCGCCTCTGTCGACTAAACAACAGGCCGCTTCGCCCCCATCACTGACGGTACCCAGGTTCGCTTCTCTCATCCGTGTAATTATTCTGTTTTGCTTTTGTCTGTTTTTTGGCGTGTGTCTAGTATTTTACGTGTTCAGCGACAAGCAATCTAGTTTTAATAACATTGTTTTGCACCGGGAACCACTGTCTGTGCGTTGGTTAGTACTGTGTCAGCGCCGAGGGGATATGTAGCATCTGAGTTAATGTGAGCAGGAATCAAGTACGAAAATAATAAATTGGATGCCGAGTTGGCTTTCCTGAAGGCGTTTGGCTTGTTTATGTTATGTATTAATTTGAAACGGTTAAACTGGTAGGGAAGTGTACCGGCATGACCAGTTCAACCAGAATGCCAAACTGGGAATGCTGGGGCAATAACCCAGCTTGAAGCTGGGACCAGCTGGAGCTGGTTTTTTCAATAATACTTTTTTTATTTTAGAGTAAAAAAACGTTAACCAGAACGTTTAACACAACTTAAAGCAGGAGATACATAACTACAGTCTTATCGTCACAGACATCCCAATGGCCGCGCTCGACGAGCGCGGGCTTCCGCAGCGTGCCGCGATTGATCTAGAGGTATCTCCGGCCCCGAATCATACCTCTTCCGACAATATTTTTCGCTGCTACGATACTTTCAGATGCCTCCCCAATCTTGCGCAATAGTAAGCGCTTCACTGGCGCTGGCTATCGGCGGCAATGCGGCGGATGCCGCCATCTTTAGCTCTAACAGGGGTGAATCTAGAAATCGTAGCAGCGAAAATGTGTCCGGAAGAAGATGATTCAGGGCCGGAAGATACCTCTAGGTCAATCGCGGCACACTACGGAAAGCTGCGCTCGTCGAGCGGCCGTGGGCGTCTGTGACGATAAGACCTGGTTATGTATCTCTGCTTAGGGTTAAACGTTCTGGATTAGCGTTTTTTTACTCTAAGGAAAAGTATTGTGAAAAAACCAGCTCCAGCTGGTCCCGGCTCAAGCTGGGTTATTGCCCCAGCATTCCCGGTTGGCATTCTGGTAACCTGATAAATGCCGGTGCACTTCCCTACCAGTTTGAAACTGCTAAATGCATAACATAAACAAGCCAAACCTTTCAGAAAACAACTCGACATCCAATTGTTATAAACCTTATTCCTGCTCTGATAACTCAGATGCTACATATCCCCTCGGCGCTGACATTACGATATGTTATTAAAAACTAGATTGTAATCGCTGAACACATACCAGACGCCAAACAGAAATAAGACAGAATATTACGCGGATGAAGCAGACACCGTCGATGATAGTCGACAGAGGCGAGGCCAATCCGTGTGGCTGGATGTACTGTAATCTCCTCAACGCCACCATCATTCTGAGCACACCTGTGACATGAAACTGACGCCTCGATCCGGACGCCGGCTGGATGCCGCTACCCTCAGAACACCTGCATTCGCTCGATGCAGAACCCGTATCGAAGAAAGGAAGTGTTGCGCTACTTTGGCCATGGCCGTAACAATAACCTCCTTCGAAATGGACACAAAACGTAGTTCTTTCTGGCCGAACGTTAATGTCGACTTCGTGCAGAGGGCGCGGACAGGGGGACAAATCGAGATTTTGGAAATCATCTCACGTCGCACCGACATCAATGTTAAACAGAATGTAGATGAAGTTTTAGTTAATAGAACAGTGAAGACACTACTTGCCTCAACACTTGACCAGAACAAAGGACAAAGCACAACAGTGGCATTCCAACGCATGCAACTAGCGTCAACTGCCAATTGACCAGCTTCGCCAGCTATCTCAACAACCACATTGGCTTTCATGGAAGACCAGTTTGACGTTAAACCCTTTAACCTTTATCAGATTAGTAAAACCAGATTCTAGTTGAAGACCTGCTGAACTCACTAAACCAGACTACCAGCTCAGGATACAAGCACAGCAACTTGATTGCCAATTAGAGCCAGTTTATTACCGCATTGTGTGACAGCTTATTGCACCAGCGTTTTCCGTAGATTATATTTTGTGTTAAACTGTTGATAGACAAAGTTTGCATATGTCCATTTGCATCACTTAAAAGGTCATCTGATATCGAGTTTTGTTTTGACTGGGTTTTAACTGGAATCGAAAGTTGGAGATGTTAGGCCATGTACGGTGTAGCACCTGATAACTGCTCATGGAGATGCCATCGTGGGCTCAATGATAGTTGGAGGCAACCGTGTAACTAGGGTGTTATCGAGAGGAGGGGCAACTCTAGAGACCTTTTTATCGTCGAAGGCCAACCCGGATCAGTACCACACACCAGCTGTGATAATCCGCGAAACTAGCCGGGCCATGCTCGACCGCGAGCTTCTCAGACGATTTTGCGACAGCCTGCCATCGAACACCTGCGACAATCTCTGGATCCCTGAATGTTGCTGGACTCACGTCTTTCTGGAATTCCACCGAATGATCTGCAGAGGCGCGGCCCTCGCCGAACTCGAACCGGCCTTGCAGCTACGGCTCATGGCGGCCGCAGACCGTCACGAAGACCTCTGGGCCTACCGCTCTTTCACCCTCTTCACCAATTCTTCTTCTTTCTTCATCTCTCCGTCTCGAATACTCATTCGATGGTCGAATTGTCATTGTCTCTCAGGTTCAGCTGCCTTCAGCTGGTGGATTCGCGGCAGGACAGGGTTCTAGATTTTCCCCTCTCAGCTCGATGACAGCTCTATCTTGAGTGGCACCGTCATGCTCCATTGACGCTCTTGCAGAGCGTCGATGCCGGAATCTTGGTCAGGCGTTGCCTCTTCTATTGGGTCTCGAGTCGCTTGCTCGCGACAGCGTCCCAGACCTGGATCACGCCATGCCGTGAACACGGTGTCACTGCGGGTGCCCTGTCCTTTTCTCCTGGCATCCTTCGTAGTATCACCGTGGGATCCCTTCGTTCTCTTGGTCGCTGCCGGTTGGGTGTGCTCTTGCAATACCGACGACGATACAGTTGGCCGCATGGAATGCCTGCGGCAGCCGAGAGCCGCCATGCACCATGCGCCGGCCTTCTTCGTGGCGGGATGCGACGTCAACTCCTGGTCTCTGCGTGATTGGGACTACAGCCGCCAGACATATAGCCTTTATCGTGCTCCGTCTTCGGTTCCAGATCCACTGGCTCAAGTCGGGGCATCCCGCATCCGGTAACTGGAATTTGTCGTGGATTATCAGGCGTCAGAGCTGTCTATGCCGACCGAGCGAGCAGCCTGTGTCAGCGCCTCCCGAAGAATGTGCTCGAACATGAATGCGTGGAGAACCGTGGTAATGCCGCAAAGAACGCCACTGCAAGGCGGTCAGCCACTTATCAACAGCTATCTCGGGTACAACTCCTCGCTACCTTTCAAGGATGATAGGCTTGCACAATCTATCGTAAATTTGTCCGGCCACATTCTTGTGTCAGTCGTAATGTACTCGCAATGTTGAGTCAGCCAGCACTCAACATCGACGATGCTGATGATTACAAGTCTTCTTGGATTGGCAGCTGTTGGGCTTGAACTGCGGCCTCTCTTTTGATCGGCAATCCCTTGAATCTACTGAGTCGTTCAGCCCTTGAGCCCATGACGCAATCGTGTCGATACTGATGAAGGTTGGCTCTTTCTTGTGCGTCAGGAGACGATGACTGAATTTATCGATGTTCTGCGGATGACAAAATGACTGACGAGACGCCAGGTGAGGAAAATGAAAACGTCGGACAGATCCGTCGTTGCCCATGCAGCCTCGTGATTTCTTCCTTCTTCCGCATTCTCTCCTACCGCCGCTTCACTCGCAAATTCATCATTGAACGAAAGGGCAGCAGGCTTCATGTCGCGCCTTGCGGTTGTCGTTTACGTTACCATCCTATCATCATCATTTCCGCATGCATGAAGTCAACGGAAGCCCTCATCACTACAACATGTCACGCACTTCCCCGTAAGCTCTATTTGGCTGTCGTCGTGCATCTGTATTATATCACTATAATCGCAACTGCTCTCGTCCATTTGTGACACTCAGATCCGCAATAAATGGCGACTGCGAGACGATTTCATCGTTGATGATTTTGTAATACAAGGCTGCTCTGAAAATATCAGTCGGCCTTCTTTCTGACTTCAGAGCAACTCATTCAAAAATAGTTTTGTAACTTCTTATTCTTCCAGTAACAGAAGAAGAAACAACAAGATCGCGAAGTTTCTAGCGAGCAATTATTGCCGCGTTTCAGGTATTTTGAAAGTAAGATAACAACATCGATTGATGTTCAGTGTTATTATTGAGAGGAAGAGCAATTTATACCCTTCTCAATGAATGAGCGGGAGGCGGAGCTGGGCCAACAAACGGCCTGCTACCTCTGGAGAATGAAGATAATGAACAGGCAAAATCAAGAACTCAAGTTGTGCCCTCGCACCCAGATGCAATTGAGCTTCCGTCTTGATGAAGAGGAGCGAACCATTGTACTGCATGCTGATACTCTACTCTGCGGAGCAGAGGATCGTCGGCGGTCTGCTGCCCCCTTCTCATGTATCTTACTTGTGGTAACATGTGCTGTGAAGACATGTGGTATCACCATTCCGTTTGAGAAACTTCAGCTCTGTGGGACAATTCCGGCACGTCAGTCAAACGAACTGTGGCTGAACATGGGCAATCCCAATGCTGTCATCGTGCTTGCACATTTAAGGCACTATTATTTCATCCATGACTGCTGCTCTGTCACGTAATACAAGATTGAATGCGAACTACCTCTACACCCCCGACATGTACACCCCCGACATGGCTACGGTGATGACAACCCTGCGAAGGTAACGAATTTACCCATTTGAAGTCAACTACGGCTTGACAGCTGCCCTAGCTAATGATGGCTGCGTGAGCTGAACCTGTTCATCTGTGACTGAAATCATTTTGAACTTCAATTGTATCCGCTGCTAGAGTAAAGAGGCAATGTTCATAAAATATTACCTACCAACTGGCCTTCAAAAATAATACAATTTTATACCCTTTAATTCTTGGTACTATAACCACAATCAATATATGTACGTTAGAGCAAACAATCCAATAATTTTGAACTGGTATCTCACACCCAAAACTTTAGACATAAATGGAAAAATATATGAAGGTGCAATTTTTGCAGAAATTCGGTTATTCTGGAGTTAGCAAATTAATATTACTGAAAAACGAAACCATAAATACAATAATTCCACTGAAACCACATCGCGAATTCATTTCAGAACACGCGTCAAATCCTTTTGCTCGACAGGCTATGCATCTGTTAACCCTTGCTATGACTCCGAGACATACGTTAATCGAATATATACATGGTCAAAATTGCAACGCACATCGAGCTCAACATTCAGATGTGCACCCCACTCTATCATTTACAAGTTAGATACCCATTAGAAACTTTCTGTAGCTATATAATTCAGATATGTATTACTTTCATAGTGCGTATACAACACTTGGCATTCTTGTTTGAAACTTGGGAACGGCTGCCAATCTTACGACTAGCAGATGTTGAAACGCAGATGAAGGTCATCCTCAATTCTAATCTACCTTTGGCATAATCGACTGCAACTTTGCCTGCACTGCGGCAAGTAATGTCCAGCTCAATAAACTGAAACTTCTCAGTATGTATGTCTCGGAAATCGAACTTGAACTAGCAATCAAGCACACGAACGGCTGCTGCAAGCATACTTCGTGCAAAACATACGGCAAGCGGATGTTCAATTGCCAGCGCGGGCAACATTCGGCATTCTGTTAATGGGATAGCCATGACTGTAGATGGCAAAATCTGTATGGCAGTAGTATTCTGTCACTGGGAAGACGGGCGTGCCAATCAAGTGGTTGTTGTTCTACGCATTTAAACGTAATTTTGAACATTTTCCATCTTTCTCAATAAATAACTTGTTGGTAACTTTGTTGACATGAGTGATACACTTTATTTCAGCTGCATAAAAATATTCTGGCAATTATTATTTCTTAATCTAGATAATTTATTCGTATGCTATTGCCACCAGCCGTAATTCTAATTTTGAAAACTCGCCAGATACCTTCAATGAACTGTTAAAGGGGTACGGAACATATATTTTATGGTTGCTACGTTTTGCGCAGTAGCGGAGCCGCTAATGTGAAGCAATGACGAGTAACGAACCGCCAGTAATAACTGAACTGCCTATGGCGATTTGGCGAGGGGACGAGATGAGCAGCAGCGACAATGTGGCGAATCGAGCAACGGAAATTTTCACTGTCATCCTCTCGACGCTGGATGGGCGTCGTTCATCGCCTTGATCTGCTCGATTTCTCGCCGCGCGGTAACCGAGCGACAGCGAGTCCCTCTGTACTATAAATCCTTCATAAATAACTACATGCAGTTTATATTTAGACAGTAATTTTGATGTCAATTTAACATAATCAATAATAAAATATTTAGATATTTTTAACGAGTACTATTGCATGCACCATGCTGTGAAGACTGTGAAGGAGGCATCGGAGGCAACAAACATCGCCTATGCAGGTGCAAGGCACGACACGGTGTGGGATTGCAACCCAAATATTCTGCCAGAACCTCTATTTAGTTGCACTATTGGCTCTCCTCTTCTCGTCAGATCTCCAGACTCACAAGAAAATGAATTTTCGAGTTCACCTTCTCCACCTCTCATGACTGTACTTACTGCGCTGAACAGAGCCACTGTCGAAGATTATTTTATATTAAATCGCCATACAATATAGAAATGAAACCAAGCTCCGCTATGAGTTACCTTTTGAACATCCAGGCGTACTATTATGAGGCCAGGAAGAATCTGGGTCAAATGAGTATAACTAGATCAAAATTTGTTAGGCTCAGCAGATACACAGACAATAAATTGGATTTTGATATCAGAAACTGAAACTACACAGCCCGCAGCGAATAAAGGAATCAGGCCAGGCTTCCACTGTCACCTGCAACGTGCTATCTCCGTGAAATTGAAGAAAGGGCCAGAACTGAAACAGCGGAATTTGTGATGTGGTGCAATGGAAGAGGAGAGCTGTACGAGTAAGACCAGGACTGGCTTTCTTGGTCTAATATGCCAGATGACAGTACGACCCACGAAACAATGGAAGAACACCTTGGGCATGCGTTTTGGCAACTAGAGCCTGAGTGGTACATTTATGTAGAAACTGAAC
>JAZHYW010056920.1:0-10217 GCA_037355805.1 Ixodes ricinus
CCCTATATAAGGGCGGAGCGCGAAGTCTGCTCAGGAGTTCTCTCGGATTTGACGGCTGTATCGCAACCATGTAATTAAACCGTTCGTTACGTTACCAATTCTCCACCTCCACTGGACCCCCTGGGTTCTTCACTTCGGAAATGGTCGTCGTCACGAGCCAGGAAGCTCCCGGACGTGCGAAGCTAAACGCCGCCTCTAACAACCCTGACACAATAGGAAGTGGCAACCTACCCACCTGGATCTTGATAATTGAAGACGCAGCGTCGATATTTCCTGCCAAACGTTTGTCGTCATATACGAAAATACAATACGTTCTTTTTTACTTGCTAGATTCCCGAAATAACAATATAGGAAATATCGGTTGTGCAAGCTATCTTGAGTAAACCATTTGATGAAACGGCATATGAAACAGCGTTCAATGAAACGTTCAATTTCCTCTCCCCATCCCTCTCCTCCCCTCCTCCTCCTGTTCGCTTCCCACGCCTCCCTCTCCTAGACGTCCTTTCCATCCCACCCGTCCCCCCGCCTCCCTTTCTTTCCCATCTACCTCAAATTTCAAACCTCTCTTCTCATTCCCTCCCCTTACCCTCACTCTTCCTCCCCATTTATTATCCTTCCTGGTGCTTTCCCTCCCTCTCACTAGCTTCCCCTCCTCCTCGTTCGCTTCCCATACCTCCCCCTTCTAGACGTCCTTTCTATCCTACCCTTCCCCCGCTCCCTTCCTTCTCCATCTATATACCCCAAATTTCGTAACTTTCTTCCCATTCCCGCCCCTCCCTCTTCCTTTCCCTCCCCATTTCTTATTCTCCATGGTGCTTTCCCTCCCCCTCACTAACTTCCCTTCCATCCTCAACCCCTCCTTGGTCATGTGACACCCCAATTCAGTTTCCCCATTGCTCTCCTTCCTTCCTTACCTCCTCCCTTCCCACCTACCTCCAGCTCCTTGCCTTTTAAGCTTTTCGTTCCAAGCTTCTGCCGCTGCACTTGTGTGTGGTTCGTTTGTGTTCTCTTGATACTACGGCATTTACTTGGATTCGCGGAACGATTCCTGCTACTTTGTGAGTGGCATGTGGGAAACTAGACAACGATGACACTAGTCGATTATCGATAGACCGCTCTCCCTCGACAAGGAAAGGGAGTTCTTGAAGTTCGTGTTCAAATTTTTACGTGGCGGATATTGCGGGACGCATGGATACGATCGACAGGTGAGAAATAACTTCTTTACGGCCTTTGTTGGTTATTCAGGACGCGAGTATTGCTGCAGTCGGTTGCTTTAATCTCGTGATAGAATAAAATCTCGTTCTTCGTTGTTATCTGTGTGCAATTGCGTCGACATTGCTCTTTGGAAATACCCGTGGTAACATTAATGTTTTCACTGGAAGGCAAATAACAAGCTTATGTGCGATTATTGAAAGTGCGTTGTTCGTGCTTAAGTGTTTATTTATGCTAATGTTATTTTATTGCCTTTACCGCGTTCATATCGCAATCTTAGCTGTATTAAGGTAATAGTAATATTGAATAAAAATAATTTATATTTTGTTCTAAGGCAGCTCGAGTTTATGAAAGAAGTGAATTCGTTTTTCGTGAATAGTACGTAAGTTTAGTTCCCCTGCCACACGGGAAAGTTAATATATTTTCATTAAATGATATTATGAGATTGAATCAGCGCGCACTCCTGACTCCTGAGTGACTATACGAGCGTCTCGAGTTGATTTCCGGACCCCATAATTTCATTCGATGGAAATTACATTAAGTTTGCCATGTGGTCGGAGTATATAGCAAGAATTCAGCGACCGCATCCGTTAACATCTCTTATATGATTGTAGGTGACACCTACATGTCTAGCCATGTCCGCGTTGACTACGTCCACCTGATTTTTACCGTGACCCGTTTTGCCATGACCAATCACTACGTGTCTCGCCTTTTTGTGGAAGTGATTTAGTATAAAATATGCATTCTTACATCAATAATTGCGCGGATTAATCTTTTTAACTTAAAACAAGCACAAGTTTTTGTGGATGTCTTATAGCGCCCATGTTTGTCTTCTCTCTTGTGTTCGTTTTTTTAGCGCTTTTAACCATGATTCAAAACAGCCATCACCACTTGGCACTAGCCCAACAACAAGTATTTTTATAGACGTCTTATACGCATATCTCGTGCCATTTCATACCGATTATTTTGCGGCCTAATATTTTGCCCGTGTAATAATTTTTTTAGCCTAGTTGCTATCTGCAGTTTTTATTTTAGGTAATAAAACACATTTATGTTACTAAAAGCGCGTTGTTACGACGGTCCATTCACGATCGTTGGCAATTCGCTTCGGAGCCTCGACGCGCGCCCCCCATGGCCTTTCTTTGCAACGTCACGAGAAGAGCACTACGGCCTTAGCTTCTAAGAGGTGTGTGTCTGTTTCAACGCGACGATGTCTCGTTCAATCAGCTGAGAATTTCAACCCCTATTTTCTCGCCTGAAGCCGATGTCACGGAGAAGACGACGGACAGTCCACTTCTTCAGTGAAGGGAGTTCAGAGCTTGCGCTCAACTCGGCCGTTATCTTTTCAACCATGGGCATGCAGTTCGTTCCGGCGAATAAGAAACGATCTACGCAAGATCTCAACGCACGTAGCACGAATTCACCGTACTTGACGGTACGCCGCTTCTTGCTTGTACTTGCTGGGCGTTTCCGGGTGGGTGTCGCAACTTTCCCATCATTTGCCTTTGCCTCCTTCCTGATCTTGAGGACGCCGACACGCTAAGAGCAAGCAGACTGCTGACAGCTTTGCAGACCTCACTCAAGTTGATTGATTGATTTATTCAGTACCTGTCAACAATCAAGAGGCCTACAGGACAGTGCACTTCGTCGAATAAAACACAGTCACTGCCGTTGACAAAGGCAGGGTAAAAACAAAGGGAAGTAAACGTCATCAAAATCAAGATAAGGCAGACGTGTCTGTCAGACATATAATACTTTAGCTATACAAAAGCAATTAAAAATGTCGTGCTCCAAAATATTAAATTGTATGTCTCATTCGTGTCATTGGACACTTGAGGTGCATATCTGTATAAAAAATGTGCAGAAATTTATGTGTTTTCCCAGATGGGACTCCGAAACACAGCGACAACAATAACTCACCACATTCAAGTGTACCGCGTACGAGATTTCGTAAAAATGTCATGTCACGTGCAAAGCCTCCTTCGATAAAGAGTCTGAAGGCCAAGGTCTTCCAAAACAGAGCTGTAGCTATGGTGTATCTATAAAAACGGCGTTGACCAACGCGTCTATCGTACACAATACGAATAAATTTCCGCTGGACATTTTCTAATATATTGCTATAGGACAAAGACACAGAGTTCCAAATTACGTATGCAGACTGTAAACGCTGGCGGACCAGTGAACAATCAAGAAAGCAAATGCAGTGTGGTCTACGAGGTCCGGCTCCATGTGAGGCACCCGAACGTAATGCGTTCAAAATCAGCTGCCGTCGACCGTCTGTCCAAGGTACAACCGCTCTACTTCTTCCAACACTCTGGTGTAGCCAATATGACCACACCAGGCCCTTTCGACGAAGAGGAATCCGAAGAACCGCATTCCGCAGCTTCTTCGTTGGGATCCATGGCGGAAGACAACGACGGCGAAGGACATCGACGACTTTGTGAGTCACGGATTCATCAAATCCCGAAAAGCAAAGGGGTTTTCTGCTCAATAAACCAAATAAACATACACAATTCGTGTACAAAGCCTATCACACGAAGAAGAAACACAATTTTTTTTATTAATTACGAAAACTAGAATAGTCTTCCTCTTTTTGTTTCCAGGAAAAAGAAAGTTTTTCTTCTTCTTCTCATCAGCTTGAAGCACTGGAATAGAATACTTTTAGACAGCACTTTGGACAGTTAGTCAGTGGGAAAACGGGTCATTATGCATGACTTATTTCTATTAATAATGAACCCTTTCGTTGACAACAAAATATTCTAACTTCTTTCGGTGTACTGAATGAATCAAATGAATAATGTAGTTGCCTACAATACGTTTTCTGGGGAGGGAAAAAGCGGCGTCGCTAGGGACTTACGTTCTCGACGGCGGATGCACCTCACGCTTGCGGGTTTTTCTTAACCTCCAGCTCGTCGGACCTGGTCCGACTTGGCCGCTGGAGCGTTGTTGCCTCGGTAACCTACGCCTGCTCGCGTATGTCACGTAGTAGCAAGAGGAAAGACGATGTGAACGGCGTTCCGAGGACTCCCACTATTCGTCGCGTGGCGCGCATGGGCATTTGGGATTTTCGCAAAAGGTATATTGCCCCTCAACAACGAGGACATGAGACGCCAACTCGAGAAATATCGACTTCCTGCTGTCGGAAATGAAGACATTTTGTTACGGTTTATGTCTATACGCCTCGCAAGTGGGCTCATTTTCGTCTTCTGCGCATGAGAAAGGAAGTAGTGGTGACGTCAGAACGCCGAGCCCTGATTGGCTGATCGCGGTCCCCTATCTGAGCGTCGTCTGCTCCTTTGCAACGTCGTCTGCGTCTGTCTTGCTCAGGTCTTACCTTTCCTGCGCCTTTCCGGAAGTGCAGGTCTTTACGAGCGAGCTCGACTTGCGCCTTTCAGAGAGGGCAGACGAAATAACTCGAGCGGTACGTTGTTTTGTCTAACAACTAGCAGACGCGCATCAAGGAGGGAAGTCAAAGGA
Source organism: Ixodes ricinus (assembly GCA_037355805.1). Classification (NCBI taxonomy): domain Eukaryota; kingdom Metazoa; phylum Arthropoda; class Arachnida; order Ixodida; family Ixodidae; genus Ixodes; species Ixodes ricinus. The sequence continues at coordinate 4,690 of JAZHYW010056920.1, forward strand.
CTCACTGGCGTGGTGTCCCGAGACGCCGAGGTTTGTTTGCTAAGAACCGAGAGTGAGCGTGTTAGTGTCCGCAAGTTCCCTCCCAAATACTTTTCCCTCCTTTCGTGTGCGGCGAGACTCCTTACTCTTTAACGGCGTCGGCGGGTTGGCGCAGTTAACGTCGTCTGCTTTACGTCTGCTAGTCAAAGCGATGGCTGCTTTACACTTTCCTGCGTCTGTCGGAGATTCACCGCTTTTTCACCGGCGAGAGTCACCGTTGCCTCGGAAAACAAGGCGATGACAAGAGGAAGAGATTGACCTCTTAATCTAAAATTGAGGTCAGTGATCACAGTATAATACGGGAAGGGTTCACAAGGGTCGCGCGGGCATATTCCATTCAGCACGCCAGCCGGTCGTGGGCAGACGGTCGCCGTGTCGGAGTGGCTGCTAGGCCTATCTGCCGAGTTCGCTTGGTCGGTGTCGGTGGAATCGTGGCCGTTGGAGCTTTTCCCGGGTGTTTGTGGATCCAGCTTTCTTGTTCGTCGTGATCTGGTTCAAGTACTTTTTACTTTTTCTTGCTGCTTGAAGTCGGGACGCGAGAGAAGCGCACGTAGAAAAATAAACGTCCGTTGGTCGTCGCGACCGCGACGCTGTCAGCCATGCTGATTTGATCGTAAGAAGTGCGTAGCTTCGGAGCTGTCGTGGAATTTCGTCGTAACCTGCGCAAAACTTACGAAAATTTCGGTTCGTGAATACGAATTTGTTTTAAGTTTTGTCTTACGCATATTTTTGGCGTAAGATCGTTTCGTGAATCTGGCCTCTGCACTTTCGAAAGTCGCCGGAAAGGTAAGACAGACGCAGACGACGTTGTGAGCAGACGACGTTGCAAAGGAGCAGACGACGCTCAGATAGGGGACCGCGATCAGCCAATCAGGCTCGGCGTTCTGACGTCACCGCTACCCCCTGCGCGAGAAGCAGACGAACTTGCCCTCCGCATAGTTGGCGACAGCTATTAAGGTCCCTGTAGATGCTCCTGAGCCTCTCCCCATCCCCTCCAAACATCGTCACTCGCCGATCCCGCAGCGCGCTGACTATAGCTCTTGTCAGCAGCGTCTCAGAACGATCGCGACGCTAGCACTCGGCGACGCCAAGACGGACGCGACTGCCGCTTCGCAGCGTCTCTCGTCGAGCTTCGGGGTGTTTGTCGCTTGGGACGGGTCGGGCAGTCACTAACGATGACTTATGAGCGGTCTTTTGTCTTCTCGGCGGTATTGCTCCAGCGCGCGCTTGTGGCCTTCCGTCGTGCTTTAGTTGCGCGCCGCCACGAAGTGGTATCGAAGCCAGAAAGCTCGCGCTCGGGACGGAGCATGAGTTAGGCTCTTAACCCGCAACAAACTATGCGGAGAGCAAGTCGTCTGCTTCTTAGGTGGGAGTTGCGATGACGTCAGAACGACGCCGAGCTCTGATTGGCCTTGATTGAAAGGATGGTGGGTAGACCTCCATTCTTAGCCCACTCTCCGTCCAATCAAAGTCAATCAAAGCTCCGGCGTCACTCTGACGTCACTGCAACTCCTGCGCAAAAAGCAGACGACTTCCTCTCCGCAGGCAGTAATAACAATTGAAGAAGTAAAGAAGCCAGCGGTATTTTCTTTGGTTTTCTAGAACTAAAAGTCCAAAACGTTCCGGCTGTTTTAAAGAAAGTTGATAAAACTATAAAAAAAGAATAGAGACGCGTTTTAATGGCGAACATAAAAAAGGTATAATGCCTCGAAAGGCCTCGCCTATCCAGAATTCATTTTTGTTTGCTTTCCCCGAAGTATTAAGTTTTACAGGAAACAAATTCAGCTGTTCGGATTCTCGGGTTGCCTTTGGATGAAACGTTGCTCGCCGCAAGTACCGAAAGCCATGAAGACCGCATCGAGGAAGTTGCTTCTTGGTAGTAATAATGGCCGGTAAGTACGCCGTAACCAGTTTCTTAATAAATATTGTCCTTTTTTATTTATAACATCGATAGAATTCATTCATAGATAGCCCGAAAACTAACATACCCTATATGGGGAGTAAGATATAGGTATACCTGAAGCGTGTCTCCGACTAATGTTTCCACCGCGTCCTCAAATGTGGTTCCTTGGTTTCCCGCAGTGTTGTGCCCGTTACCGAAAAAAGTAACGGAAATAGCGTGACTCGTTAGTTTGGTAAAAATTAACGCTTCATTGAGCTACGTTACTTTTTTACAAACATAACGATATACCATTACCGTTACTTTTGAAAAATAACGGACGTTACTTTTCACATTACTTTTATGTTCGAGTACATGTTTGGCAGAGATGTGTTCGCTTACAAACATGCCTTCGGTCTCGTGAAAGAGAAAACTTTCACGAGACCAATCGAAGGAATCAATTAGCTTTTATAAACTACAGCATGCGAACAGGGACTGCTGGAACACAACCAGCCAACAACACCCCTCATCTTTACGCCGGTTTTAGTAACAGTCCGGTTCATACTATTACCAGTGACTGATCTACTTCACCATGTGGGACAGGACACCGGTTACCAGCACACTGGTTATAATCACTTGCTGCCTCTTACCAGCAGTAGCTCTTAATTTTTCTGCGAAAAAAAAAAGGTGTTGTGTTTGTAATTTTGCTTTCAAGGTTTAAAACTTATTTCATTTTATTATTATGACCCTAGTGAAGTAAAGACTAATCAAGCGAAAGATTCTTCTGTGTACAAAAAGTGGGCCAGGAACTTTCAGGCAGCGAGGGGAGAGCGAGAACAAAACATTCCATAAAGGGTGTTTTTTTTTTGTTGTAACTATAGAGAAACGAGCAAATTGCTTCGCCACTATAGTCCGTTGCAAGCTAAGAACGAAGGGCGAGGGTAAGACGGGCCGGGGAGGAAGCAGACGGAACGCTGGAGAAGAGGGGGACACCTCTTTCTCTCTTTGGCGTTCCGTCTGCTTCCTCCTCCCCGGCCCGTCTTAAGGCCCGTTCACACACTTGCGTTCGGAGCGGCCACTATGCTTACGAACGAATGCAACCGCTCCGACTTCAACGACAACTGTACGCGACGTGTGCACACACATGGAACCGCATGCAACCAAACGAATCAACAACCAATGAGAAACGCGCTTCAGCTCTTGCTCCTAGCCAATAGTAAGCAACCAGCTACGCTTACAAACATGGCGGACGGTTTCCAGCTCGACGCGAAATCCTCACCGGAACAGCGGGAGGGTGTCGGCTACAGCGTACAGTCACGAAGATCTGCTGTGCGCCTACAATAGCTGTGTAAAGGCTGGTTCAGACTAGGGCTGCGCGTCGATTAAAAATTTTAACCCGATTAATCGCCACCCTTTAATCGATTAATTAATCGATTAATCGGTTGCGATTAGCTTTTTTATAAATAATATATTAAAAAAAGAATCTGGCAACAACTCGTCTTGCCGCTTTGAAGACTTGCTCTTATTCTCTGTTACACGGCGCAAAGGGCATTTAGAATTTGTATGGATACATATAGTTCGAATCGATTCAAAGACACCATATATTTTTGCTCTGGCTCCCGCAGATACAAAGAAGTTCGTCCGCGTTCTCCGACAAAAAGACAAGACGTCTGGGGCTTGGGCGATGCTTTTTTCTTTTTTTCAGAGAAAGGAACTACCTCGATGAGAAGGCGTTGATTGCTTTCTTCGCGTTTTGGCGGACGGTCCTTGCTGCAGCTTCCTGGCGATTGCTTTCGCCTGTAGGCGATAACTGCAGAGCTCGGAAACTACGCTTCCACTGTATGAAAGCGGCTTTTTGCAGATGATGCAGTGAGACTTCCGTGGAGTTAAAAACTTCACCGCTGGAGTTTACCTTAAACCCAAACTTTCCAGCGAGATTGTCTCTTTCATACTCGTGAACTCGTCCATTTTTACGTGCCAAATACTGGAACAAATAATCCATGGCGTTGTTAGCTTCCCAGCCATTGTTTCTGCTTGTTTGTCTTGCCTGGGCAGGGTGTGTAATAGATGCTCAACACGTGAAGTTTCGTGGTCACGCGCCAGGGATCAATTGCGGGCCCAGCTCTTTCGTCTGGCCTCGGCAGGACTGTAATGCTATCATCCTGAACTACCCGTGTCGCTTCGCGAGCGCGGGGAGTGAACTTTTTGCTCTATAGCGCCTGGCTGGGAACGGACTTCTTTTGCAGTACCGATTAAAAAACCGATTAACCGGCGAAAAATATGATCGCGATTAAAGCCTTAATCGACTACCCGGAGAGGTTAATCGGATCAATTGCCCAGCCCTAGTTCAGACATCTGAAACGAACTCCGTTATTCACGACTCGCGTCTGTTGCGATCTCGAGACGACCGCTCGCGCCGCGCGTACGACTCCCTACAACCACTGCCACAAGCGCAGCGGGTCGGCAGCACGGCGACCGCCTGCTCCGCCGCCGTCAGCTGTTTTCAGCTGGGTGCCTCTAAAAAGAAGGGGGACGCGCTGCCACTCACTGCCGTGACGAGAAAATGGACAGACCGTCTTCTATGACCTTAAACTCTATTTTATTGTTCAGGATACGCTTGCAGGAGTAGTGCATTAAAAAACGAAAAAAGATGCAGTACCGTCACGAAGATACGTCTTTAATACACGACTTTGCCAACAGTACAAATCTCGCCGCACGCCTTTTCTACGATCATAATAGACGATGTAATTTTAGCGATACAGCAGCGTGAAATATGACCGTGATCAAGATAGACGTTGCGAGCGTTCAGGATTACCTAACACTAATCACACTTTGAGTGATGAAAACAGCGTAATTCATCCTTTATACGTACACACCAGTAATACCAGCGAACGAGCACGCATATGGAATGCTTTAAAAAAGAAATCGGGCGATGTTCGAGGACACAAAGATGCTTGAAAAGCACCACTGTAGTCGAAGTAAATAAACACGACGGCACGGGCATTTCTGCTGTCTTGGGAGTACCGCCACGAGATCGCCGCACGGTAGGTGGATTTTTCCCCTTCTAGTACGTGCTGCGTTATCATAGCGACGCACGACGAGAATTCACAGTCAAGGATAGCGCTTTTGCAGGGAACGATGAGAAGTTTCCACCGCCGTCACGTCGACGATCACCACCGACGCCATGTTTGCGGACTGAAGGAGCCTGGCACGACCGGCATGCAACGCGCGCGACCGATACTCCGCGATCTGTGATTCGGGAACGACAGGAGCAACTCCCGTCGTTCCCGAACGTAAGAAAAAGTTCAGCCCGGCTCAGCTCCTTTTGGGTGCGAACGAACACGAACGAAACGACCGTTTGGCGCCCTACGTTGCTATGGTAACTCATCGTTCCAACCGGTTGCATTCGTTCGTAGCGCAGTAATTCGCTCCGAACGCAGCACAGTAATGAAACAGGCCTTTACCCTCGCCCTTCGTTCTTAGGTTACAGCGGGCTATAGTTGTCCACTGTTTTAAACGGATGTCTCCGTCTAAACGGAACATCCGTTTAACAGATGGTAATGCATAACAAGCTCAACTCAGCCCGTCTCTCTCCCCCCAGCAATGTATA
>JAZHYW010056921.1:0-15980 GCA_037355805.1 Ixodes ricinus
AATGCGAATATTAATGCGAATAGCATTCTTTGGATACTTCACGCACTTTTCGTCTATGTATCTATCAGAGCCGTATATGTAGAGAGTTTGGCCATTCGTTGGGAAGTATAGGAGACAAATGCGGAGGCGCCATTGGCCGAAAGTGGGCTGGGCGTGTCCCAGGGCGTCTTCAGAAATTCGAATGTGACCAACCAGAAGCCGGAAATAATACCCTGGCGGTGGTCGCAAGAAACAAACCTGATAACTGCATTAGAGTAACTCTCGATGACTGAAAATATGGTGCACGTGATGTTTCAATCACGCTCATCCAAAATGATGGTGGAAGAGTGCGACAAGCGGAACGATCGACATAATCCGTACGCCAAGCGCCGAGGGCCGGAATCTGCCGTCCGAGCGGTCACACTCTGTCCGAGCAAAACAGAGTTGAGCGGTGCACACGTGCACCCTATTTTCAACCATGAAGAGTTACTACACTTCACTCTTACGCGCTTTTTAAAACCATTTACGAACATAGAGCTTTGATCAGAGCTGTTTCTTGCTACCACCGCTAGGGGATTCTTTTCGGCTTCTGGTTGGTCAAGAGAGCATGCCAAGCCCCCTTTTCGAGTCTGACGCACGCCCTGGCTCTGTCCGCGCCTCCCATTGACCAAACTCTCTACATATACGGCTCTGGTAGCTATCTATCTATCTATCTATCTGGCTATCTAACCTCTTACGCCGCGGGTCGATAAATAAATAAAAAGACCGGCGCCGGCTGGGATTCGAACCGTTGACCCTTTGATCAGCAGGCAGACGCGCTAACCACAGAGCTATGAAGGCAGTCATTCACCGCACTCTAAACATTTGTTTATATCTTTACCATAGGACGCGCTTTACAGCGCTGTCACAGCTACCGGTGCGCGCGCGTTCCATGCACGAGGGCTAGCTCACCCTCTCCCGCGCTCACCGTCTCCTCTAGCTCACCCTCTCCCGCGCTCGGGAGACCTCTAGCTCAGCCTCACGAGAGCGGAATGAGCCCTCGTGCATGGAACGCGCGCGCACCGGTAGCTGTGACAGCGCTGTAAAGCGCGTCCAATGGTAAAGATATAAACAACCGTTTAGAGTACCGTTGGTTGAGACTAGCTGAGACGCCAGAAAGTCTGGTCGGTACCATTTTGAGTGTTTGTGCGTATGGCGCGTGCTTTGCTCGCCTTCCTAAGTGACACAAACGCACGTGCTGGGCTGCGGAGATCGTGCGCAGGGCTGCGAAAGTGTCAACAAATTTAGAATCGCCTCAAGAGTGGGCTGGCGTATCTAGAGTGTGCCGGCCACCTGACGAACGCGCATAACTCCGCACCGTTTGATGCTATTCGCATTAACGTAGATAATCATTCCCAAAGGATGGGTTCTGCTGATTTTTTCATTCCGAAACGATGCTTTTGTATGGTCACTAGCCCTGTTGACTGCCTCGTACAGGGTGCGGCCGTAAGGACTAGCACATTTGGGGCGCGTTGGAAAAATTCGAATTCCAAACGTATATGCCTAACATTGGGCACGCTAACGCAGTTTCGTAGGAAGTTAAAAGTCTTTTTTTCTCAGAGCTGAACTCGGATGTAGTGAAATATTAAAAATAAAGCAAAATCGGAGGCCGTGTATTTTTTATGTCCTATAACTGCCTGTTTCTCGTCCGCACACCGGTTTACGAACACGTTCCCGGGTGGTTTGCTGAAGGCAAAAACGCTAAAAACCAATAGCAGAGGCCGGCGATGAGCGATATAATCGCGACAATAATATTTTTAACGAAATTTATGAACAATGACCTGGGAGCATAGGAAATGCGCGGCCGCAGTTTTTGCTTTATTTTTAATATTTTACCGCCACCGGCTTGAGCTCTGAAAAAAATAGACATAAAACTTCTTGCGAAACTACGTTCGAGTGCCAAATTTCAGTGTACGTTTGGAATTCGAATTTTGCAAGGCGTGCTGAATGTGTTGGCCCCCATGGTCGCACCCTGTACAGAGCTACGCACACTTGTCTATAACGCGCGAGCGTGCGGCTTTCTCCGGGGAGCGCTAGACTGGTGGCATTCTGCGCTAAGCTAGTCACGTGGCGCAACATGGAACGGCCCGCTCGAGGGGTGTCCTGCCCACTCTATCAGCTGGCGGCGAACGCGGAAGGCTGCTCGCACGCTTTTTACGAACATCATTGCTCGAACAATAAACAAACTAAAGCATGAAGGCGTATCAACGATGTCGTCTTCAAAAAACAAAAATATATCATAAAGCACTTTACTTTTATTGCTTATCAAGCTGATAGAGCGGGCAGGACACCCCTCGAGTGGGCCGTTCCATGATGCGCCACGTGACTAGCTTAGTTTCCACGAATGCCACCAGTCTAGCGCTCCCCGGAAAAAACCGCACGCTTGCGCGTTATAGACAAGTGTGATTAGCACTGTACATGACACAAACGACAGCATCAACCCGCCGTCGGAAGTGCGGTCGGTGCTGTTTTGTAGCATGCATAGAGGTCTTGTACTCTGAAATTGTTTTAAAAATAAACCACCTTGGTGAGTATAAAAACACGAAAAAAAACTATCAGGCAAAAATAATATTTTTTTAAACATTTTGTGATAAACATGAATGCAATTTGAAAATGTCATTCCTTCTTAATTAATACTTAATTCCAACAGATATTCAAAGGGGTACAATTCAGGTAGCCTAAAGGTAATGGCATGCTCTTTACCCTGTGTGCATTTAAATATGGTAGTAATAAAAATCTAATTAAAACCATCCATTGTCTTCAGCATAATTGTCCGCTAAACCGTTTTTAGATGTTTGTTTTTCAATATAGGCTACGGACACTACACGTATTCAGTATTATGTTTGACAAGACTGTATTGAGATTGTTTTACAAAAAATTATAGGTCATATACACCTCGACTTAATCAATTTAAACTTGGCATAAACTGCCAGTGTCCTACACCGGCCGTCGGCACTTGTTTTTTAGGCTCGCACCTCCTGTACTAAATACTGTGCGGGCTAAAAGAATTACTTTAACAATAAGAGGTAAAAAATGCCTTTTTTAAATTGTGCTAAACGGCAAAATATGAAAGCGCATCATTTTTCATATTTAGTTCTCCATGTGAACAAACAATAAAAAATACGATTTATATATTTTCAAAGGCAACAATGGTATGTGTCTTACGTGACGTCAATCGGAATGTAATGAATATATATATATATATATATATATATATATATATATATATTATATATATATATATATATTTAAAAAAAAATCAGGAGTTTTTGGAAATATTGTGTGCATGAGTATGTTCGGGACATTTTACAAAATTCTAAGTTGTAAATAATAAACGATCGTTTGACCAGATTATGCATAGCTTACATTAAAAGGTTTAGCTGTCTGTCGCTAACAGTTAGTGATCGAGTCATCGAGCGCGAATGAAACATGCCTCGAGAATGGTCAAAACCTCGTCGTCCTTTCCTTTCCCGCTCCTTTGGGATTTTATTTCTTCATGCCTAAACACTTTCGAACGTTTAGGTGTGAGGCGTTGTTCTTTGTAAAGTACCATGCCATAAAAAAATTAAAAAAAAAATAACGAATGTACTTCACTGACGAACTGTGAAGGCTGCGACCCCCGCGACCCAATAAGAGCGTCGGAGTAAGTCATGTGATAAAATTCCATGGTCAAGACCACGGAGGCCTCGTTATCTCCACAGCAGCAGCGCCATCCGCGACAAAAAGTAGTTCTAGTTTTTTTCGGCAATATGATTCGCGCTATTCCATCTCTATCGAAAACATATAAAAAATAGGGAACAAATATTGACACATTGACGAGTTCCATATATATTTAAACCAAAAAAGTGACGCTACATCCTCATCCACTCCCGATTTTTTTCTCTTTGTAGCGTCGTGGCCGTTGGCGATCGCAGCTGTGTAATCGACAGCTTCCGCTGAATGCATCGCCCTGGCGTTAGCACCCGCCACAGAGTAGGGAGTAAATTAAGTGTATGGTTGTCTTATGAACTGTCCCCGAAGAGCTCGCTACTTTAGCGGACGGCAATTTTACGGCGTTGGACGTTCATACAAAGTTGGTTCGTTTCGCAGCAGACGACTCTTGGCCAGCAGACGACAGCCGGTTCCTTGGTGCAGTTACACACACGATCCCGTGACCTGGTGTCACGTGCCCCGCTCCGACGTTCTTATTGGGTCGCGGGGGCTGTAGCCTCCACAATTCGCCAGGTTATCGTGTAACGGAGTAGATTATAAGTTCATCTATGTAATTCAAAAATTTCATAAGATACGTCTTCAAAGTTCGCAGATGATAGCTCAGGGTGCCATACTGGGGAACGTTTAGAAAATAAATATTATGGAATTAACCACTACTATTAATTGCAACGATTAGCTTACCTGCGCTCATACGATATTTCTAAAACTTACTGAATTTATTCCAATATTATTACTAACAATATATTATTGCAATATTCCAATAATATTCCAATATTATTACAATATTATTACCAAACATGATCCCTCCGACAGCGCGCGTAAATGCTTTATTTTTTTTTAGAGTGCCCATATTTTTATGATATATGAATTTTTGTGTTGCCATAGACTTTTTTGTGAAAATATTTGTGGACTCGTTTGTATACCATGACTAGAAAATAACATAAAAAATATGAAGGTAATTAAAAATGGCGTCCAGCCACCCTTTGCTTGATCTTAGCTGAAACCACCATATAGCAATAGTGACCAAGCGACAGGTCCGCAAGTATCTTCATTTAAATAAAATAAAATAAAAACGAAAAGTAGCCTGTTCAGAACTTCAGACAAATTCAAAGTGGCCGCTGTGTGGCCTCAGCCTTCCGAAATTTGCTTGTTCATTAAGATTCACCTTTAGTATCATGCGATTGTGAAACAAGGTCTACCCGATAGAAGTATGTACAAAGTGGGGTGGACGGTGGGGTTTTTGGTCTGTGAAGCGCTAAACACTGCAGATTACGCGAAATATATCCAGTGGAACTAAATTGACTCACAAGAATCAGACATTTTGTCGTGGAATAGACCCCTTTCAGAAATGCGCGCCTTTCAGTAGCTAGCGTCGATTATTTGAGGTCGACATATTTTGGGCACGCGGTATATATGAGCAAGCATTGGAAACGAGTACTACGTCAGCGCTCGGCGCGTACTCGGGTCCGAATGTACACGAGCGTTGCGTCAGTGCTCGGCGTGAACTCGGATCCAATCACACGCCTCGTGAAGGACGCGATGCCCAAATTATTTATGCGTTGCGTGATGGGCTTTTGAAAGGAGTCTTTTGTTCGGCCGATAGGCGTCGGTAAGCCCCAACTGTTTGCAGCCCACCCGAGCCGCACCAGGACCCGGGATTTTTCCTAGGGGAGGACATGCAGCAGAATCTGATCTACATCGCTTCAATTCCTGGGCACGGCAGCACTCAGGTCCGAATGCACTGGCTGCTCGATCTCATCAATGCTAGGTAAGCGGTAGTGCTGTGTCTGTGTGTGTAGACCACACGTAAGGCATACTGGAAGTACAAAATAACGTAGGTTTTGTGCCTCAAATCAAATTCAATGAAACTAAAGTTTGTGCCTCAAGTAAATATGTATATTTTTTGCCTCAAGTAAGGCAAACTAGTGCCACTAAATAAGCTACGCTTCAGAGTAACGACACTTGGCCATATTGTGTCTTACAATCATGGTTGTCAGTTATCTGAAGCTTCATCTGAAATCACAGGAAACGCTTTTCCGCCCTCCATAAATGTTTAAACAGTTCGCAACCGAGCAGAGAAATATTACATGAGCTTCCTAACACCGAATCTAATGCTTAGGAAGTCGCACTTTTGAATCATGGCGATCAGCAGTTGCGTCTGCTCTGCATACGAGCCGAAATGGCGGCGCCCACAACAATGTCGGAGAACGGAATGCTGATACTCTAAGCGCAGCTCATTTAGTGGCTCTAAGGCAAACAAGTATAAGTTTGGTGAAATGGGCAGGATCTGGTTCAGAAAATAGAACCCTGCTTTTCGGCACGCATAAATGAACTACGCATCGCGAGCAAGAAACCTGCCGCGAAAAGGAGGTCCATAAAGCGCAACGTGGCTGGGGAGTATGGCGTGAAAAAATCCGCTTTGAAGAGAGCGTCGCGCAGCAAGTATCTGTTTCGCCTTTGCAGGCTCCTGAAGATTGGAGTGAAGGCGAAATTTAACGAACTCAGAGGAGTTTTTGTGGTGTCTATGCAGCTCTTCTGTGGACAGTAATGCTCAAAATTAAAGTATTTATTTTCTACAATACTCAACTGAGCTCTTATGTGGAATCCACATCAACATTATCTAATATCAAACCTAGAATCAATTCAAAACAAAGCCACCCGGTTCATCCTAAACGATTATTCTCCAGAAAGTAGTGTCTCCGCCTTAAAATCAAGACTTGGTCTCGCTTCATTAGCCACACGACGCAAAATTAACCGCATGTGTTTCTTCCATCAAGTTTACCATAGTAATTCACAGTTCAGAAATATTTATTGTCAAAAAGCCCATTATATTTCTTCTCGCAACGACAACACATGTAAACTCCTTCAATACCGCTCCCATAATAACTCATTCATGTTTTCTCCCTTAATATTGTGTATTACAGAATGGAATAACTTGCCAGATCATTTTGTAACCAACTTAGATATTACAGCGTTTCAAGAAATGTGCGTGCTTTTGTTCAATGAGTAGGGAATGTCTGTTTGTGTATATATATCTTGTTTTCTTTGTGGTTAAACGAGATGTGATTGTGTTAGTGTTCTTACGTTCTTTTTATATTGTATTCCCATTTATTACCACCCCCCTCATGTAATGCGTCCTCAAAAGATGCCCTTGAGGTAAATAAATTAAATGAAATGAAATAAAGGCTGTGCAAAAAAAAAAAAAATCGCGTCACGGGATTTAATTTTTTACAATCTCGTAAATCCTAAATGCTGCTGTGTGCTCATTTCATAACACGTTTCTAGAACGCGCGAGTTCTTGAAGCTTGCTTCCATCGGAATGAGAAAAGAAAAGGCTGTGGAGTTTGATAATGTTTGAGGAAGAGAAAGAAATTTTATTTACAGTTGAAATGAGCATTCATGAATTATATCTGCTCTTCGCTGCCCTAACCACCGGTCAGAGTATATCGAGCTATGAAGTGTCAAGATTTACATGCCGTATTTTTTCGTACCGGAAACTCGATAAATGCGGGGAAAAAAAAACAGGGATACAAACCCTAGTCGCTCGCGGAGAAGCGAAGCTGCGCGCACTTTCGGAATTTGACAAAGGATCTGCCGAGCTTCTGTTGCTTCCGTCGCCTGCCCAGCGTAGTCATGGGACTCAAGCGGGCGCGTGCGCTCAAACCACTGATCTCCACTAGAGGGGCTGGATGGCGCTTTGAGCAAACAGGTATGAAGCCACCGGAAGTAAGTGGCTTGTCCCGGAAGTGAGCGCTTAGCAGGCTTTGTAACCCTTCCGAGTGCTGGTTCGAAAAGCGTCGAGGGTGCTGGATTTTTGCTTGCTCCCTCAAGAGAGCCTGCTTGTTACGCAGTAAGAGCGCATGCAGACCCGAGAAGTATCATGGGAACCCATTCAATGTAAACATTTTGAGATTCTAGTTGATCAAATGTGAATATGTCCCAAGTTCAAATACGTCATTCTCGGGATTTAATCCAAAACGTGGGTATTAAAACCCAGTCAAAGACACAAAAAAGTATAGCCCAAAATATCGACGAAATGCACTAGGAAGCCCAGCACACGCCCGACTTCCGGGACAAGCATCGAACTTCCGGTGGCTTCACTTGCGCCAGGCTCGGAGAGCAGCTAAGCGCCATCCAGCCCCCTATAGTAGAGATCAGTGGCTCAAACCAACGCTCAGCAGACGCTGGAGTTAGCGCCCGTGACAGACAGCCCTGTCATCAGACAGTCGTGGTTTGCCGCTTGCATTGGCTACAGGCTTTTATAAACGTTATGCACTACTAGTTTCGACGATGTATCCCGTTTCGTATGTGCTGATTTCAGATGTTTTATTTGTAATTTATTTTGATGTTGCAATTTGTCATTTATAATTTCCGAACCGGTTCGCGAACCGGTTCGCGGATCGAATAAATTGAACCGGAACTGAACCGGAACAAAATAAATTTACCTGAACCTGAACCGTAACCGAAGCCGTATTTTTTTTCGGTTCGACACACTGATATATATATATATATATATATATATATATATATATATATATATATATATATATATATATATATAACTGAGAGGAAAAGCAAAACCCTTGATGAAACAGCAACAACGGGTGGTTTATTCTTCGACGTTTCGGCCGGAGTCCGGCCTTCGTCGACGAAGGCCGGACTCCGGCCGAAACGTCGAAGAATAAACCACCCGTTGTTGCTGTTTTCATCAAGGGTTTGCTTTTTCCTCTCGAGTTATACCCCACGCCTTCGGCCCCCCGCCACCATGCCCGTTATATATATATATATATACCCTATTGAAAATTCCATCAAGATACGTAATTTGGGACACTGACTGCCAGTCAGCAGCCCTGGTGGAACGTGCCCTGATGGTCCATCAGATGACGTCTGACTGCCACTGATGGAATGTCCCAAATTAAGTATGTGGAGGTCTTTGATGGAATGTACCTTCCGAATTTGCGTTTTTCAGGTAAAAGGGACCCGTACGAAAATGTCACAAACAGGCCGGAATGAAAAATGCCGGTTTCGCCTAGACACAAAATTGGGGCACCAGTTCGTATCCACCCTGAAACCGCGCATTTCCAGCCCCAATTTTAGACTCCAGGCGGTGCACCGCCGGAATTCCCGCTGCTCTCTCCACTGGACTCTACAAAGAATTTGGTGCTATGCCCTTAGCCGTTACAACCGAGAGATCGTCGCGATTTCAGACCCAGGCGGACTGGGTCTGAAATTGCGACGATCTCTCGGTTGTAACGGCTAAGGGCATAGCACGAAATACTTTTGTAGAGTCCAGTGATGAGCGCAGCGGTAATTCCGGCGGCGCACACGGTCGTCCAGGAGTCGTCACCAAACACGGTGCACGGAACACACACAGCACGCACAAGCACAGTATCCAGTGTTGAGTACATCGGGAAGTTCCGGCGGGCAAGCGGTATCCGAGTTGTCCAAGTATTGTCACCAAGCACACCAGCGCATCCAGATGCCGAGCCAAACTGCAATGGGTCGGCAGCTTCGCACTATATAAAGATTCAAAGCCGAGGTCAGTGGGTATCCATCCAGGGCAACGATAGGCGCGTCAGTATCCGTGCGCCCGCAGCGCGAACGTCGCCGCCGGGCGAGCGCCGGCCGGCAGACCGACGGGAGCGCAGAACCTAAACTCTCGAAGCGCTGCCGCCCACTGCAACAGACAATGCAAGGCGCGTGTCGTCACCAAACACGGTGCACGGAACACACACACAGCACGCACAAGCACAGTATCCAGTGTTGAGTGCATCGGGAAGTTCCGGCGGGCAAGCGGTATCCGAGTTGTCCAAGTATTGTCACGAAGCACACCAGCGCATCCAGATGCCGAGCCAAACTGCAATAGGTCGGCAGCTTTTCTGCAATGGGTCGGCAGCCTTTCGGACTCGGGGTCCTGTCGCGATCGGCGAGGTCTGGCGCGGCAAAGCGCGGAGGCGTCCTCAAAGCGTGCGCACACACGTCGCCTCTGGTCCACAGTGACCCGGCGGCCCGGCCTGGAGCACTAAACGCTTGTGTTCTGATGTTTCTTCCGTCTCGTAACTTCTTCCACAGCACCGAAGACAGCGGGCACGATCTTTACGTTCACTGACGCGTCGAAATGCCTCCACGTGCGACGAACCGGAAAACGTGGTGCGGCTGGTGCCGGAACGCCGGAACTGCATAACTTCGAGCTTTGACACGGCGTGGCGCCACCTTCTAGTCCGCATTCATGTAAACGTTGCCGCGTCGGCTTCGTTCGAAGAACGAGTGGAGTCGATGCGCTGAAGTCGCTTTCATGTAAACGAGGCTATAGTCGGAACTCACGGCAGACTGGGTCTTGTCGAGGAGAAATTCTACTAAAACATAAGACATTGTAGAGCCCGGGCTGGATCGACAGGGTGGCACAAGCGCGCAAACAAAACGAGTTGAGAGCGATCGTTCATGGAAGCTCGGCGAAGCTTCTCTGGGCGAAGCGAAAATGGCGAAAGTAGAAAGTGGCGCTTTTGGCGTGCTCGGCATGTTAGGCGTTTCGGCGGGCTTCTGATCAGGATTATCGGGTGCCCTGCTTGTCATATCTCTAACATCAGCGGTTTTATGGGCTCACGTTCCGAAATCGTTTTCTCGTGCATAGATTATTTTTCGTATTCATAGATTTGACGAAATAGTGGTATCCGAACGAACTTTACGTCCTTTGACCGTACGTCTGTCTGCACGTCAAAGCTTTTTGACGTACAGTCAGAGACAATCGATGTACAATCAGAATCGCCACCAAGAAATCTTGACGGCATTTCGCGGCGGCCGACTGCCACCAAGGAACCATCAGAAAGCCGACAAGCGGAATCTGACTGGAGTTTGACTGTCGGTCAGAGTAACTTGTTGGCCAATCAGACGTGCTAGACGTACAATCAGGCACAGTCAGGTGTCCACTAGAAAACATCGACTGCCAGACAGGGTTACATTGATGGATTTTTTGTTCGGGCATATATATATATATATATATATATATATATATATATATATATATATATATATATATATATATATATATATATATATATATATATATATATATATAGGTGTTTTCATCTCAAATCGGGCAGGCTAAAAGGGTCTAATTTTTAATTTTGACGAAAAAAATATATGTTTTGGGGGCATTTGTCAAATGAAGGAGGGTGCAAACCGCATGTTCCCCAGATTTTTCGTTCTCGAGTTACAAAGCGTAGAAGCCGCAGTGGCAGGAACTAGTGTTTTTGCCTGCCCTCACAGGTCGCGTGTTTGATACCCTCTGCTGGCGCTAGTATTTTCTCTACACCCTTTCAACTTTTTCCCCTCATTTAATAGGTACTATAAACATACCTTGGCGTATTCAAATATTTTTAGGGATTTGATTGTTTTCTGAAAAAAATGTCAAACTCGTCACTCCGGTCGCTTTTTGGTCAACTTTGACAGGTCACTACTTTGTCTGTACTTAAGGTACATTTTCTTTCTTTGGCTCGACAGAAAGCCCAAAGCAAGCCCATTATAGATGTAATAATATCATTATGATATGTTGATTAGCCGCTCCGCTACCTTCACGTAAACGTTGTAAGAAATAACAAATGTTAAAAGTTTAAAATCGATTTTCTCAAAAACGCCATTTTTGTAAATTTTTATTTTTAAAATTCTTTTAGATATATTAGTCTACTACAAGAAAAAAATAATATAAAAATGTAATATTTTGGTTGTATGTCCTCTATTTGAGCCGCAATCGCGTGAAATGTGTGAACATTTTTTTCCACAACGTTTACGTGAAGGTAGCGGAGCGGCTACTCAACAGATCATAACGATATTACTATATCTATACTAGGCATGCTTAGGGCTTTCTATAGAGCTAAAGAAATAAAATTTACCTTAAGTACAGACAAAGTAATGACCTGACAAAGTCGACCGAAAATCGGCCTGAGTGACGAGCTTGACATTTGTTTTAGAAAAGAATCAAATTATTAGAGATATTCGAATACGCCAAGGTATCTTTATAGTACCTAGTAAATTAGGGGGAAGGTTAAAAGGGTGTAGGAAAAACACTAGCGCCAGCAGAGGGTGTCAAACACGCGACCTGCGACGGCAGGCAAAAACACTAGTTTCTGCCACTGCGGCTTCTACGCTTCATAACTCAAGAACGAAAATTCTGGGGAACATGCGGTTTGCACTCTCCTTCATTTGACAAATGCCCCCAAAACATATATTTTTTTCGTCAAAATTAAAAATTGGAACCTTTTAGCCTGCCCAATTTGAGATGAAAACACTCATATATATAAATCTTTTTTTTTCTTTTTGCGGGCATCTGCCAGTATCGTAACACCCGGTCCTTACACGGTTGTAATAGGATGAAACATCGCGATATATTCAACGGCCTCAACTGAACATCTCATACGACAACGACACACGGACGACCACACGCAAGACCAATGAACGTATATACTATACTCCGTTTCGCCTAATGTCACGATCTAATAGAACCAATTAAGTTGGGCCAAAAGTGCTAAGTTGACGGCGTCCTTCGTGTTTTACTGAGTGTGTTACTGCCAGCTGATCCAAACAAGTGCGAAGAATACGTCGTGACTTTGCACTTTTAGTCAGCGCGTTCTTTTCCCCGGGAGTATACCACTGCATGTATTTGTCTCTCGTTCCCATTCCTTTAGCTCGCTCTTTCTTTCTAAAACAGCACCACTGAATAGACCGTTTACACGCTACCACTTTAAGGTGCCACTGAAAAAATGCGGTATTTGACTCAACTCTTTTCAGTTGTACTAACGTACCATATACTGGGAAGCGTTGATGCAGGCAACGCTTCTAAACGTATCACTGCTCTCCCACAGGACAGATAATATCGTCGATAAACATCTTTTGAATATCTGCTATCAAGTAGCTAAGCGAATCAAGGCCCACCTTGTAGCTCCATAAAAGCATCAATTCAGTCATGAATGACGTAGGCCAGTAGCTACGGACACTCCAACAGTCTTAGTTCTTTGATCCTCGATGCGTCCTCAGTCTTTCACCCTTGATCGGGGAGTTCATCGACGACTCTTCAGTCGCTGGTGTTTCCGGAACACCGGAACCGCCGAATGGATCTGGAACATCCGGGATATCCGGAACATCTGGAACGTCCGGAACGTCCGGAATGTCCCCCATACCAACGAAAGCCGGCAGAGCCGGCACGCTGGGAATACTCGGCAGTGCCGGCAAACTCGGAATGCTCAGAAACGTCGAGAAACTCGGGAATCCGCCAACAAAACCCGGCATGCTGAAGGTGAAGTTGAGGCTGGGCATTTGGAAGGTGATCATCGTCCAGTTCATACCACCCGGCATGAAGCCGATGGACAGAACGCTGAAACCTGGCACCTGGAAGCCGGGAATGACCATCTGCGGAAACTGGAATCCCGGAAAGTTGTGTGTGACATAGCACGGCTGCGTTCGCGCGTGTCACATCGGTGGTCACGAGCAGTGAGGCTGGGCTCACGAGGTGGATGCTCCGCTGGCCTGGCTGGCTGCTCGATGTTCGATCTGTACATATGATGGTGTTCTTTTGATGTTATAAATGTTCTGCTTTCTATTGCCCATTTGCCGCGGTCATGAGGTCTTTACTCTGCGACTAGCAGAATAGAACAAGTTGAGCATTGTTCCTCCGGGAGGGGACGGTGTCGGCTGCGGCATGTCTTCCTGACACTCGGGCAGTGGGTTAGATCTCCAACGCTGTGGCGCTGCGACGGTGCCTCTATGGTTGGCGACGGCTACCATGGAGATGACCAAGAGCGATGCTCTGGAGAACGTGCGCATCGTTGCGGTCTCTTGAGTGCTGCTCCGTGGACACGACTGCTGTCTTTTCTCTTTTACGGTGTGCTAAGTGAACTTGGTGCCACCCTCGCTTCCTCGTTGGTGCTTCTTGAGTAGTGTGTCGTGGTCACGGATGGCGTCTGTTTTCTCTTTTATTGCGTGCAAAAGGAACGACGGGCTCCCTTCGTTTCCGTGTTGGTGGTCGCCGAAGTGTGTCAATATCAGCGCAGTTTACCTGAGGCGGGGTAGGGTATTTGAGAAAGTTTTGATTTTATAAGCTGCCAACTCAGATTTACCATTGCTTTTTTTACATCGATAAATTTGGTTGTTGTAGCTGGACAATGAAAGTGTAAGACCTCGTGAAGTCTTGCATTTGTACTTGCACTTGAGCGAACAGTTGAGATTATTGATCGTTGCCCTAAAGATAAGGCCACGATAAAATAGAGATGTACACGCTTTGTTCTGAACACGTCAGCGACCGAATACCAAGCTACATAGGTTAAATGGTCACGTATGACAATCCGATTTTATTTCGGTTGAAGCCAGTGTGATTTTCTTTTTCCGCCTGAACGATTCAGTCAGCCGAAGATAGCAATGACGGATCGAGTTGTTATGACCATATGGGGAAACATCACAGCGACGAAGTTAATTCAGGACACATGGGTGGTCATACTGAGATGCAGCCTTCGTGTTGGACACGTTTCTGATATACTCCTGCACACGTTACGTAAACAGTTACTATACACATTTGGAAATTTGCGCGACAATGCAAAAGTGTAAGTATTTACCGACTCGCTTATAATGACTGCCAATTAATCGCACGAAGGCCAGGAGGACGACTTATTTTGTCCGAGGAATTCATCCTCCCTTCCCTGTCACCGGCCTACTGACATACAATGAGGGATGATTCTAGGAAGTGCAGCATTTTAACTAGAGAACTATATATACACAAAATATCACACGTAATTAATTGTGGCCAGTGCAGCTTTTGCGATAAATAAGTAGGCATAATGAACCAAAAGGAAATTTTGAATGGCAGCTCTGTTTCAAAGGTTTATTAAACTATTCGTTAAACATTTTTGAACGCATGCTGTTTTTTTATTTTTTTATTTTATATTAGCCGAATCTAGGCAGTGATTGGTTTCAACAGCAGGCAATAAACTGGCCGGGGAGCACAATCAAAACGGCTTGGGACTTCAAAGCTGAACCCCTATTCTTGCAAACGAGAATACTGGGGTTCTCGTTAGTGGATTTTAGCTGCGGGAACTTAGACCGAAATTTTAGGGAAGGGGAACACAGCCCGAGTTTTCTGAGAATAAACAGGGGCTGACTGTACATTGGAGTTGAGACAGCGTAAGGCGTACAGCGCAAACTCTTGAGACACACGCATGGCAGCCTGCTGGTCACTGACAATTTTTTATATATATATAATTTTTAAGCGGAAGAATCAGTTCAGCCGAAAGATTGTGCATTAATTTTTCTTGCGAAGTTTTGGTTTTGATAAGTTTGGTGATCAAGAAAGAAGATCAAGTGGGTCACTCGGTCGGATAACAACCTTCGTCAAGCAGGGGTCTTTAAAATGTAGCCAAACGCCAGTACTGCATTTTGGTCTCACAACCAGTCAGTTGTAGAGAGTAAACGAGCCCCTACTTAGGCAGCATGCGGCAACCCTAGAAAAACCACATCTTCTGGAGAATCGTGTTTTGAAGTTTGCCGATCCCAAACTTGGATTAATTCGAATGGTGTGCGCGCCTCCACCGCCCAAGTGCATTCGTCGCACATTCATGGGATATAGTCATATCCCGGTTGAATAGCGCAAGACTCGTTTATATCGGACACCTTTTTAAGTCCTCTAAAACTTTATAGATTCGTCCTCTTAAAATTATTAACCTACAATAACGGGTAGATAGTACTGAATGTGTTCTATTTTTTTTTCTATGATTCCCTAAATTTACCCCCTCAAACACTCAGCAGATATTGCATGTCTTCTGCACGTTTTCTTTGGAGTAACGCAAAAGTAATTGAGTAAAGTAACGAAGTAATTAGTCAATTAATTTTTACGGGGACTAATTTGTCATGGTAACCAATTACTTTTTCGGCCCAGTAATTGTAATTGTACTCTTCGGAGTAACAGGCGCAAGTCTGGTTCTGATGGGTTAGTTAGCTTGATTGAGTGCGCTTCTCACCGCGCACTGGTGTACTGCAGTGAAGCGACCATCGGTACGTAGGCACCCCGATTTTGCGTATCTTCTCTTCGACGCAGTGCACCAGCGTGCTAAGGAAAAATCACTCCACCAGAGCGGAACTTTGCTTAGGGAATATCGGGACGATATCTTTTTTTCAAATTCGAAATTTAGCTAGGAATTTTGGGAATTGCAAGATTATTTATATAAGCTACTCTATAGGTTTTTTTTTTTGTCAACTCTTATTCAGTTATT
>JAZHYW010056929.1:0-45482 GCA_037355805.1 Ixodes ricinus
GCGGTTACCAAGAACACGGTGCCTGTGCGGTTCCGCTCCCAATCCGAATAGGCACTTACGTGGCTCTTGCTGACATTCTTGTAGTCCAAACGTATCTGCCTGGACGTTGACTCCCTCCGCATCCCCGAAGCCGCGATAAACGCCGCGGCAATTTGTTTACATGTGCGTAGCTTGGCAGAGCCGCGCGTGCTGTCTCCTTTTAGCGACGATGCATGGTAGTTGTGTGGACTTCGTAGCGATCGAGTTCGAAACTGACGACCAAGGCGGCTATCCCGTCATCGGCAGCTAGATGCGGGCATTCAATCCCGTTTAAGTCGACATTTCGTAGCGTCTACATTACACCGCACGGACCCATTGCTCAAATCACCCCAAACAAGCGTTGCCGGAAAGACCACCCGAAACTGAAACCGATGGTGGCCAGCTCCGCTGTGACTCTCTTCAACAAAGGGCCTCGGTACTGCTTTCAGGCCTAAAGTAACCCTATGAGTGAGCGCACTTCCCCTTGTGGCGCTGCTCTTACTGACCTGATATCGTCACGACACTCCATCGAAGCTTGACAGACATCCACCAGCTAACTTATGGTTATTGTTTTTTTTTTCAGTTTAAAATACGTCTTTTTTTTCGGCGTTTTTTTACGAAATATTGGTGTTGGTGAAGTCCTACTTTAACCCGGTTCATGTTGAAGCAAAGAGATGAGCTCCAGAATTTGGTTTCCGTACCCTTTAAAATCTCTTATGAGCGAGAGAACACCTGGCCACCTATGGGTAGTTCTATCCCACCTATCGGAGACTATCGGGGATACCTATCGGTATGGACACGGGACCCTTGGCGGTCCCGTGTATTTTCTTATTTGTTCGCGCTTCATTATTTATTTCTTTGCATGAAAAAAAACAAGAACTAAACTTTTGTAAACGTTATAAACCACAATTTCTTGTAGGTAGTACGCACATTTTACGTCGCAAATACCTCAAAACCTTCGATCTACTGAAATGCAGTTCTAGGTTCACCAGATAGATGGTACCAGCGTGCTCTAGTAATCTTTGGTCGTAAGAGATTTTAAGAGGTTTCCAGGCACTCGGTCCTAAGAAGCCGCAAGTGTGCAAACGGTCCTTTAGGGTAAGCGATGCAATACAAACGTTTCGACACTTCATGCGGAAATGATAGGTGCCAAAAATGGCAATGCCTCAAGCGGAGCGGGACGTACACCGCCATCAGGTTCCATCTCTCAAGAATATATAACTGCGCTCTAAAAAATGCCTGCGCATCTGCTTACCCACAAAACTCTCAAAGAGCGAATCTCTGCGATCTGCGAAATCAGCTCAGCGAATGATGAGGCGGAACATCCGTTTAGACCTAAACAGGAAGTCTGCGCTGTGGCATTACGCAATGCAAAGCGTCATGCCTGCATTGCGTAATGCCACAGCGCAAACTTAATTTTCGAGGCCTAAACAGATGCTCCGCCTTATCATTCGCTGAGCTCATTTCGTAGATCGCAGAGATTGGCTCTTCGAGTGTTTTGCGGGTAAGAAGACCCGCAGGCATTTCTTAGAGTGTAGGGAAAGGAAATACCAACCGAAAGTGGAAGGTGCAATTTGTTTTTTTATTTCTACAGAGGAGGATCACCTTTTCTCGCTAGAGCTTAAAAAGATTGTTCTTATTGATAAAAGTTTAATTTCAGTGAAATATAAGCAATTTCTCATTGAAACAAAATATATGTTGTTGACGGAAAGTGTAAACAGCAATTCAAATTGTTTAAGATATTCTTTTTTTTTTGGGGGGGGGGGGGGAGTGGTTT
Source organism: Ixodes ricinus (assembly GCA_037355805.1). Taxonomy (NCBI): domain Eukaryota; kingdom Metazoa; phylum Arthropoda; class Arachnida; order Ixodida; family Ixodidae; genus Ixodes; species Ixodes ricinus. Next base: position 1,796 of record JAZHYW010056929.1, read on the forward strand.
GATTCAAGTAACACTAATAGGATAATCTATATGATGTACACTGTTATTAAAAATTGTACTTTAAATAATGCCAGCTTACAATTTTATTGATTTAGATTTTTTTTGTCACCACCTTCAAGAATGGATATTTATTATGCACGAAAAACATCACTCGCCATATATACCACATTTGCTCGAGCAATAGTCGCACTTCTTACAAACAAAGCCTGTAGGTCTTTTTTCCCGCGGAGCACGGGGATAGCGAATCATCGCGATCGGCGGAAAAATGGCAGCGACTTACGGGAAAGAGATAACGTCTTCACACGAAATTTCTCTCTGCTCAGATCGCAATTTTACACGGAAAACCGTGTTCTCGACCTCCTTATTCCCTGCGTGTTTCATGCGGAACGCGATGATTGACTGTATTTTTGCTATGCAGGGATGTGGGCACGAGGGCTTTGTTCATAAGAAGCCAACGTTATTAAAGTACCTGAGTTGTGGAACTCCCACGGAGTTCCACAACTCACCCTCTTGAGTCCGCGCCCCGTCGTTTGAGGCGCCATCTAGATTTTCGTTTCAAAACTGTGTGTTCCATAGAGTACGGTAACACTCCATCTAGACGCTGTGGTTCGAAACATGCGCACTCCATAAAAGGCACTGTAGTTACCATAGCAGCCGTCCCCTTCAAAACGTTAGCGCGTCGAATGACGGAAGCGAGCCGTTGCTGGGAGGGGGTACTGCGCAACTGAGGTGATCTATAGTAACGACGTTGCACGGGCTTGTGCGTGTAATAGCGCTGTATGCATCATGTGAAATTCTGCACGCCGTTCCCATTAAAGGGGGAAAAAATGTTGATAGAATCGCGTCGACTGAAAGAACTCGTAATTTTTCTTGTTACACTTTTTTTTTTTTCAGATATAGGCAGAACTCCCTCTGCTTTCCGGAAGGTTCGAAGAAAGTGTATTACATACTAAACCATACTCATAACAAACAAAGAAGGAGAAAGAAAACCGTTACTGGCTTTTATTTTCTCGTTTCGACACCGAGCAACTGCAGAGACGTCGCTCTTTCGCTTTGAACATAACGTTCCATAGATGACATTCTCTTTTTAACGTCTGTCTCTTGCTTATCGCTTCTTTACGAATAGCCGCACTCGTGTCGACAACCAAAAACCTCAGCTGAAGCGTATTGCCGAGATAAAGTCAAAGAGAGCGGCTTCTCCGCGAATTCGGCCGCGTCTTAGAGCTTTTAATGCATTCGGAGAAGCGGCAGAGATAAGTCGGCGTTGACATGTTATCGATCGGTGCCGTTAAACGACGCTGGCAGGACTTACGAACACTACGACGTCCAAGAGATGTTTTCCAAAACGTTTGGTGTCGTTTCCTTTACCTCTTTTTTTTTTACCCAAGAATTTGAATTGGATGATCATTTTTTACATTCAGATTAACGCTAGTGCTCAAGATCACTTGTTGAAGCCTCTTGATACCGTCATACTAATCATACGCATACATCCTAAAGCCTGTAACTAAAGCTATAACTACATTTAAAGACTGTAGTTATACGCATTCGATTCTTTTTTTGTTTCTTTACGGCAAAGCGTGATGGAACTATGTCTATATTTTCGATACACTTTGAACAAAATGTACATGTTTCAGCGGACATCTTCTCGCGCGTCCTTGTAGCAAGGGACATTTTGTTGCGTGTGGCGTCTATTTGACTGACCGGTCGGCTCTCCAAATCGGCTTCCGGAATCGACATGGGATTGCAATACGTGGCAAACAAGAAGCTAAAAAGCAGAAAACAAGATAAACAACGAGAATGTCCACTTTCAAACGTCTGCAACTGAGAGGATAGATGCTTGCCTGGTGAACGCGTGTGCTTGTCTTCCTGAGTGTATGGTGTGAGAGTGGTTTTCCTGCGCTGTCACCGTCATAGTCTGCATACTGTGCTCACATTTTGTCACCTGATCATGGTTGTGAATAGCAGACTAGCAGCGAGACGTGCACAAGCGCATACATATGCACACACACACCCACAAACGCACACATGCACGGCGCGCGCAAATGTGCAAAAGAAAGCACGCACAGATGATCATGGAGGCACATGCGGAGAAACATGGATGCTTTTACTTCGAAGGACTTACTAGAGAAGAAGACGTTCTGTTAAGAGCTGTCGACCATGGTACAGATTATTTAGCATGTGGTGGGTTTGTATCGGGACGTGATATACCTTATTTCACAGTGGTGATGCGTTAAATGCGTAAGCATGATTAATCTACGATCTCTAGGCGTGCACACTTTAACAGGACACTGTACGTGAGTTATGTTTTCTCCAGAACACAGAGGGAGCCAATCACGGCGATGAATAGCATCATCCCGCACTTCGACCAGCGGCATTTGTGCAATCCCGATTTCGCGCCTTTAAATCATCATGCGCGCTGGTTCGCCATTCTTTTTTTTTAAATCTGCCTTTGGTCTGAACGTCTTTGAAAACGACCGTAATTGAAAGACTACTAATTAACGTCTAACCACGCGATCGTTACTTTTGTTTGTTTTGTTAAGAGTGTGTCGCGTTGCAAAACCCGGCGTTGAAATTTACGGCACGCACAGCCGTTCGAATATTTACAAAAATATGTTCGTCATTCAGCCACAACCACCGCACACAATTTGCGTCAGAAAAACCATCCTCCGTGTACAGCACTAACAGGCGCAGGTTTGACAATCTCTGGATATCAGTCGACAAATGCTATACAGTGCTACATCCGATATGTCTCTCCTTTTCGCAGCGCGCAGAACAACAATCAACAGTTGCTTGGATTTTCACTGGATGCACCATCACCCAAAAACAAGTAAAACTTGATCCCTTTTTAGGGATATAAATAGAAATCTGAAACATGTTTTTTTTGTTTCTTTGATGTTTTAATCGATGGACAGCGTAAAAATGCCATTCAAAAGAAGGACATACCAATCAGCATCCCACACAACGAAGCAGGCTCAGTTGATGTGTATGCGGGGCGAACGTTCGTCTGCTTCTTTTCCGTTGACGTCAGAACACCGAGCTCTTCTGATTGGCTCTGATTGAAGAACAGTGGATAGACAGCAAGCTGCTTTGAGGTCTACGGGCTGTCCTTCAATCAGAGCCAATCATAGCTCGGCGTTTTGACGTCACCACAACCTCTGCAAAGGAAGCAGACGAACTTGAACTCCGCCTAGTCGCCGAAGACATGGGACTAGAAGGACGTGGCTTTATTATGGTCACGCTCGTTGCTTCGCGATTGGTTCCTTCGCCATCTTGCAAGCTAATGCAGCTCTCATTGGCTGAGGAGAGATGCTACGTAGCTTGGGACTTGGCACATTTTGCCTTTTTTAAGAAGTCGGTGTCTATTGCATAGATGCACTAAATAAAAATAAAAAAATCAGGCACTATTAGACCTTTCAAGAGACCACGCAACCAAAAGTCAGCAGTAACTAAGGAACACTTTATTTAATGCCGATTTAGTTATGAATTTGATCACCTGCATTCAGTAGCGCAGCGTACTACCTAAACAATAAAATTTACAAAAAAAAACGTTCTTTTTTTTTTATACGAAATAAGTTGATTACAAAGGCATGCCTTACTAAGTTTGTGGTTGCCCATACGACAAGGAATTTTAATATTTCGCAAGAAAATTTTAGTCTTTGATCGTTCCTGCTTATTCTTGCTTGCATATACTATTTGGCCAGACGTCCAGGACGACAAGGGTCGTAGTTTAGTCCATGATTAAATTTCACCGAGTCTGGAGTTGGGCAACGAGACTGGACCGTGGCCCCGGTTCCTTCTTACCGGGCAAGCGAGAGGTGTGCTGCAATCAAGTACAAGGCGAGCATTTTGGGCCTGCCAGACCGGTCAACATATTTCTGGCGTTGCCGAACTCGGGCGTATGGCTCACTCTTTATTTATCTTGCAGTGAGCGCCTCCTCATCGTCTGGAACTTGACTTTTCTTCGCGCCTCGTCTTGCGCTCGCAGCGGCGCCGTAGCCGTTGAGTCAGTCAACATTTGACTTTGAGATCAAATTCCCCAGAGGTACTGGCTCATCGGCTCCAACGCCTATGGACAGCCGAGGGTTGCGCATACGTACGGCAAGAAATGGGGAGCGTCCGAAGCCCTCTTCTTGTTTCGCGGGAGCAAAACATATCAACACTAAAAAACGAGTAAATACGGTTCCTCGCCCCCATGCGCAGTGACAAGAACGAGGTCATAGACCTTACTTTTTTCTTGTTGCTTTCTAAATTCTTATGGGCCAACCTAAACAATTATCCACAGTTCTAGCTGCGTGGCTGGAGTTTAGTATTTTTTGGCGCTCAGAGAAGAACGGATATAGAAAGACGATCAAGAATGGCATCAAACACGTAACACATTAAAGGAAAACTTGACTATTGACTTTCCCTTTCTGCGTCGAAGTTGATTTCTCTTAGAATAAAGTAAGGTGCCTTGCCCTTTCGTACTGCAGAATATCGATTGCCGAAGGCATCTATGTCCTGTATGAATTGTGCTTTAAGCAGCACTCGGTGTTTTTTTTAGTAATAGACAACATGTCGCACGTTATAAACCCCGCCTTTATTAGTAATTTGTAGTTCTTTACAGCAACAGACCAATCACGTTAGTTGTTTACGAACTAAAGCGGGTACACTCTAAAAAAAGCCCGTGCGTCTACTTTCCCGCACAACACTCGGAGAGCCAATCACCGCAACTTACGGAGGCAGCTCAGCGAATGACGATGCCGAAATATATGCTTAGACCAAAAAACGAAGTCTAAGTTGTGACATTAAGCAATGCAAAACGTCACGCTTGCATTGCTTAATGTCACAACTCAGACTGCGTTTTTGGTCTAAACATATGTTTCGGCATCATCATTCGCTGAGCTGCCTCCGTAAGTTGCGGTGATTGGCTTTCCGATTGTTGTCCGAGAACGTAGACGCACGGGCTTTTTTGAAAGTGTTCTTTATTGCTTCCTTATTTTTAGACCCAGTAACAAGTAGTGTCATTCGCGCCACTTTTAATTTAATAAGATATTGCAACTGTGCCCTTCTTCACAAGCATCAAATGAAAAACTGTAAGGGGAACACTCGTAGTTTGTGAGAGCAGTCCAACTTATCCACAAGACGACTTCACTTCGTCCCACGAGGCTGGGGTGAATTCCGGCAAGGTTGCGGTAGGCAGATGATTCGTGATACCAGTTTCATGCATCCCAATCACCAACGCGCTGTTTGCAGACGAGTCCGCGTTTGCCCACACCAGGAACCGGACTTGCGTGAAGTGAAGCTTCTGCGCATGCGCACTGCCGACAGCAGCGCCACCGCAGCGGTGAGACGACGCAACCGCGCGTTGGTCTATAGCTCCTGCTGGTGACCTCAAGCGGCAGACTGACATGGAGCGGAATACGGAAGCGAGAACAGCGTTGATTTACTACCTGTTGATCGAGCATCCAAGTACGTGGAGTCTGTGAAGCAACGTCATGGAGTGGCATTTTGCAGGTATGGCACGTTGCTCGCCAGCACGTGACTCTCCGCTTAAGCCGGGTCCCCGGATTACACTATCCGGCACACGTCTCGAAGCATTTTTCTTTTGTTTCCCGGGAACGTCTGTCTGTAGTATCTGTTTCCGGTGAGAGCGGAGCGCAAGCGAAGTTATAAATGCAAGCGCACGCGGTCATTAAACAACCGGATGTTTTGCAAAATCCAGAGCACTCCGCTCTGAGGTAACGCCGGTCGCTGCGGCACCCTCCTGATTGCAACAATAGCCGAGGCCAACAAAGGTCACGCGCAATTACATAAAACACCTGTGTCCCAGGCATGACTCGTGCAGGACGTTTGACACCTTCGAAAATTTGACACTGACGTATTGGACTCATCTTGTTGAACGCGCTGTGTGAAGTAAACAACGTTTAAGTACACCCTGTGGTGATATTGTGACGTGCACACTAACAAAATTAATATTTTCCGTTCTAAAGAGTCGGAGCGTTGAATAAGTATCAATCTTCTGTACAGTTGGCACAGTGAAACTGCATTGGCAGTAAGCCCACATGCGTGTATTGTGATCACGGTATATGACCAAGCTGGAGCCTGTTTCAATATTTTCGCCAACGAATCTAACGAGAAAAATAACCCTCTACCTAAATTTGGCACGATTGAGGTGAATACTTTCAACAACAACAAAAACATATTAGTGGGAAAAAAAACGCGACTTGTTCATTTAGAATTACGGTACCATCGAAACACTCCTGGGTTGAGGTCCATACACACATCTGGAAGGTTGCAGAGGATGAACAGCAGCTTTGTAGCAGAGGGGACTGTGCGTACGAAATGCCGAATCGACCTCACTCTTACCTACCAGTCACTACTGCGACAGGCAACAAGACATACATTGAACAAAATCCTGAGGCGCTGCAGTTGACTCACGGAATACCTGCAGAGACGGGGCCCTCCATACGTCCTTTCACAGTAGTTTAGAGCACTACCGAACGCTACGAGTAGATAGGGAAAATGAATCAGCGCCGAAAGCACGACATCACCGCCCTCGTCGTGTCTCTATGTATGTGGCGTCAACAGGATTATACTCTGTTTTACCCGAAGTCCGAGCGGAATCAAAAATGCACTAACCCATATTCAAAGACTATTTATGCAAGATAACGGCACAGCGAATGATATAGGTTTAGCAGGTAATAACGTGCGCAGAGGCACGGCGAAAGTAGTGACGTGGGTCTTTTGACACTGTTTGGTTGGCCCTTTAGACTCGTAGCTTAGGTTACGGTATGACTTACGGCGAGAGATATAAACCAAGCATGCGTGCTGCACACGCCGTGATCATGCACTATGTGCCGAGAAACTGAGGAGAGGAGGATTCGAGAGCGAGTGGGTACGTCAGAACACCGACATCTGGTTGGAATGTTAGGGGGTAGCATACAGTTAGCTGCCTTTGTCTCCACTGCACTCGCCGAACGCGTTCGAACGCAAAGCCCAGCGCCGGGCTCCGGCGTTCCGCGTTCTAAAGCGTTCGACGCGTGCAGTGGACACCAAGGCAGCTGATAGCTTTAGGTCTACCCACTAATCGGTCCAACCACAGAGCTCGGCGTTCTGGCTTCCCCGAGCGCTCTCGTGTCCTCCTCTCCCTCAGTTTCTCGGCGCAACGTTAGTTTTGTCGACTCAACGAACGCGTTGGGACGCGGAACGCCGGCGTCTGACGTTTGGTTCTCGCATTCAAACGCATTCAACGAGCGCAGTGAAGACAGAGGCAGCCAGCTTTAAGTCTATAGACATGTGGCTCTCTGCCCGGAACAGCGCCCCTGGCGAGAAACATCTGATATTTCTAGGTCGTGTTTCCACTGTGCGTAGCGTTGCGTCCTTTCAAACGCACTGTTGGTGCTTGTGAACCATGAGCAGACGCCGAGGGAAACTGACAGACGCTAGTTTAAGCCCCCTGCAACGTGGGACGCTAGGATGCCGCTTCACGTCAGCATTAAATGGTCGCGTCTCGCAGATGCTAGCGGAGGCGCCTCTAGTGGTCGCGTCTCGTGAACGCTACAGCGTCCCTGGCCGAGAGAAACAGGCCTATACCCACTAATCATTCGAACCAGAGCTCTGCGTTCGACGCCCCCCGCGCATATCCCCTTTTCCTCAGCCTCTCCACATGCTCTGTCTCATTCTTTCCGCAGGCAGCCAAAGCTACGATTCGATGGAGCAACTCAAGAAGAGCAAAAAGTACATTGTCATGGCGCTCGTCGCCTTCATGCGTTTCGTATCACCGCTAAGTCAATCACGTACAGTGAGCGCGACCTTTATTATGTGCTTCTCTGTGTAGGAAATACGATTAGCCGGAAATTAAAAAAAAAAGACGACGAGCGCCATCGACGATGCACTTTTAACGCTTTTTGATTGGCTCCATCGAATTTTAGCGTTGGCTGAGGGTGGACTCAATCAGGAACAGGAGTATGTGCGGAGTGCAAGTTCGACTGGTTCTTTTGCAGGGGTTGTGATGACGTCAGAACGCCGAGCTCTGGTTGGTTCTGATTGAAGGATAGTGGGTAGACCTCAAGGCAGCTTGCTTTGGGTTCTACCATAGCCTCCTCTACATTCGCAACGCCTGGCAGTTCGACGACGGAGCAATAGAGTGCCCGGTCGCAGGTTTGGAGCACGAGGATCTGGTTGCACAGGGCGTCAGAAAGCCGTTTCTCGGGGAACCTGGGCGTCAGCGCACAGCTTCTGCTGCGGCGAGGACCTGAAACACTTGTTCGCTCGAGAGCTGTGTTTCGGCGTCTCGCCGCAGCGGAGCGCCAGTCACGTGGCTCTCCTCTCATCCGTCGTCCTGCGCTCCCTTTGGCCCTTTTCCATTTTACCGAGCGGCCGTTTTCGTGGCGATCTGCCTTCCTTTATCCAGTATATAGGAGGCTATATGGTTCTGCCCACTATCCTTCAATCAAGAGCCAATCGGAAGCTCGGCTTTCTGACGTCATCCCAACCCCTGCAAAACAAGCAGACGAACTTACGCTCCACGTAGGGTACGTTTCCAAGGCCCAGAAAATCGCTTGCTTTTAATCACCTTGGGACGTGTTGCCGGTGCCGGTTTGCACTTTCGTGAAAAAATAAAATAAAAAAAGAAGAAAAAAGCTATAACATGTAACGACGATTATTGTAAGGCCTATGTTTAGTTATATGCTCTACCAGGTATGCCGCCACAAGAAAGACCCTTGAAAAAAAAAGCGTATTGAAATCTTTGATGTTTTTTGTGGCAGCAGCTATAGGCGACCATCGTTGCTACAAGAACGTTCTTTCGTATTACTAGAAAAACAAAAAGAAGCCAAATACGCAAAAGATAATGCCGAACACGGTGCGGACTTTTTCTGAATTTAAAGTTCATGATCGATTCCTCCTGATCAGAAGCTTGCGGCAAAAGGATTTCGCTTTGCTGGGAGGTAACAGGCGATTGGAAGGAAACGCAACTACAAAATCTAGAATGTGCAAGCACCGATCGAAGTCTCATTTTATCCACTGTTAACTTTAGCGGCGGTTTTATGACGACATCCATGCTTTAAAATGTTTGCTCTGTGGTCGTTATCGATTGCAATGTCGATTTTCAACAGAAACTTGACCGCTGTCTTTGGCTGTAGCGCTTGTTCGCTCTGTATGTTTTGTACGACGACGTACACATTCAGATATCCGCAATACCTACAGCAGCTACCGAGGACACCCTCTTTCATGTGGCTTACAAATAGTTCGCGACCACATTTAGTGAGCTCACAAATGTCTTTTGACTAAGCAATTATTGAGAATTATTGATCGATAAATTATGCTCAGTGATTCGTTAGCTTCTGCAGCGTCCCTGTCACAAATCAATAATAATATAGAGAGCTAACTGCTATTTAGGAGATCTTTCACAACCGTCGTGAAGCTGCACCGGTAATACTGCTGTCTGAGCTGACAGGCCGTGGCAATACCTTTGTTGCAGATTGCATTGGAAAAGTATGAGAGGAAGCGATGTAAACCTAGCCTTGCCTCCAAAGCTAAATGAACCCTTCTTGATAAATGACTGTCTGAGGTCGAAAAAGCCAACGTACAACCAATAAATGTAAAAGGTTCACTTCGGGTTTGTACGAGGTTGTCCGTAAAATAAGGTTCCCAAGGAGCTGCAGTTTCGAGGAACGCTGTTACGCGGGATCCGGCGACACAGGCGTGTAGCTTGGTTCCCTCTCTCCCAGTCCCCGCCCTGACGAGCTGTCTGCGACGCTCAGTCTTGGCTTGGCAGCCATTAGAGGTGGAGCTCCCACACGCTTCTCCCGCCAGGTGCGAATTACGCTCTGTGAATTGTTTTTTGTGCGCAAAAAACACCGCGCCGGTGGGCATTTATTTCCAACGGTGTAGAGTCTACGGAGAAAAGCGTATGAGCGTACAGCACGTGGGTCCACTACACGACACCGGAAACAAAACAACAATCCCGTCAGTGGAAACATCCCGAGTCGCCGTAGCCGCGGACGTTCAAACAAACACTGTCTGCCGGCAAAGTGATGGCGAGCGTCTTTTGGGACAGCAAGGGGTTATTGTTGTGCGAATTCATGCCAGCCGGTACAACAATCAATGCGGACCGCTACTGTGAGACTTTGAAGAACCTTTGCCTCGCGATTCAAAACAAGAGGAGAGGCATGCTCACAAAGGGAGTGCGTTTCCATCAGGACAACGCTCGTCCGCACATCGCCCGCGTAACAAACGATCTCATCAAAAAATTTGAATGGGATACTGCCACACACCTGCCCTACAGCCCAGACATAGCCCCAAGTGACTACCATTTCTTCCCTGAATTGAAGAAACACCTTGGTGGGACGCATTTCAGAACGGGAGAGCAGCTGAAAGAAGAGGTTTTAAGCTACCTTCACCGCGCGGCGGGAGAGTTCTACGATTCAGGCATAAAGAAGATGGTACACCGCAAGCAAAATGCTTTGATCTCAACGGGAATTATGTCGAAAAAAGGGGAAAGTCTAAGCTTTCCAAAAATGTATTATTCAATGCCAATAAACATGGTTTTTATTGTGAATAATTATTGGGAACCTTATTTTACGGACAACCCTAGTATATATTGTTTTGTTTGCTTGAGGTAATTGTCGTTTTTTTACAAGGTCTCGCATATCACACAAAGAAATGTATGGCTAAAATAAATATAGGGCCTGCGATTTTACGTCTCGCACTCACACTGTATATATACAGTTTCACATCACGGACTTGATGGTTGGGACAAGATGCGTTTTCTTTCTCAGAAGTAGACATGTGGCGGTCAAGAAAAACGTGAGTCGATGCAAAGCAACAAACTCATCTTTATAACCGCTAAAACTCAAAAGAACATAAGAAATGGGCTCCGCTGGAGACCGCCCATCTGCACCGTCGATCGCTGCCTGGCTCGTGCTGTTCTGTGTCCGAGCTCGGTGCTCGATACCGTTGGTGCTGCTCGTACCCGCGCTCAAAATGTCATTAGCCCCTGACGTTGCGTGAGCCACCGGTCTAATGCCCCTGTCAGACGGCGTCCTCAAGGTCCTTTTCACTAAACTCCTTTATAAATCGGCAAATCAGCTCGCGATGTTGAGTGCACGTGCCGTATACCGCATACGCTGGTTCGCCGATTTTATGAAGGAGCTTGTTTTAAGGCCTTTAAAATGTACCAAAATGATTTGCTGGGCGAGTTGGATAGACATCTTGACTAAAACAGCACAAATAATTTACGTGAGGAAGAGACAACAGGAAGGAAAGAGCGCTGACTCATAACTGAGGTTTTAGTAATGAGGTAGTGACACCTTTGTTCTCTTTCACTACCTCATTATTAAAACCTCAGTTGTGAGTCAGCGCTCTTTCCTTCCTGTTGTCTCTTCCTCACGTAAATTATTTGCGCTGTTTTAGTCAAGATGTCTATCCAACTCGCCCAGCAAATCATTTTGGTACAATACCTTTCTTCTACAATGGGCTCTGTACCGCGGTTCTCTCCTCTAGACCCCGTTTCTTCATATATTCATCTAATCGCTATGTCTGTGTGCAAGGCAAGGATCTGTTCTTTCGCCATCAAGCATCGTGTGGTACCTTACGACATCCGAGGGCTGTTCGGCTACGCTCAACCATCAACGGGCCACTCCAGGAGAATCTGCAGGATCATACGCTCTGAGATGTGGAGACAGGTCCGGTATTTTCGAACCTGCCTTAAGATACTTGCCCAGGGTGGACACTCCTACAGCGGCAGCGGTTCACGATATCAAGACTACCTCCTCAGAGCAAGTAGGATGACAGAGTTCTTCTGGTGGACATACGTACCTCATCTCAAGAGTCTACGAAATGAAGGTAGATGTACGACGGGCGAGCCTGTTACCATCCTAGGCAATACAAACCTACCTGCAGAAATAACAAAGGTCTTGGAAAAAGGCCCCAAATTTTGCACGGAGCCAAAAATGCACAGTGTACAGATGGTGTCCACCATTCACGATATAGCGGCAAAAACTCAAGAGTCGTACCGACCACGGTGTATTGATGAATGCATGGATGTGGTGATGAAAGTGGGAACGGCACCAGCAACATGCAGTAAAACCAAGTTGGACAGCATTGTAGGGTATTTCCAGCAGAATAATTTAAACTTACTTGTTTCCGATAAAGAAGGAGGATTTATTGTTGCTCCCCATGATATTTACATGAATAAGGCAAGAGTGGCCATCGAGAAAAATTTTAAGAAACTAGAAGGTCACAGGTCCAAGTCAGTGAAGGCCAGAGCTCTACAACTGTGCCACAAGTTCGAGTTAGAGCAATTACGAAAACAGATAACATCAGCCGATAAAGACCAACTGGGCTTATTCTTCACCGGGAAAACACACAAAGAAGCGTGTCCTTTCCGTGTGGTCGTTACAGAAAAAGGATCGTGGCAAGGAGCCATGTCAAGGTTCCTCCAACGGCAATTGGCAACCCTACGACTGAATGACCCTTTTCTGGTCTCCAATTCTGAGAAGGTGATTGAATATCTGGCGAACAACATCTTATCTGTTAGGTATGGCCTATCCCTCGATGTAGAAGATTTATTTTACTCCATACCTCACGAGGGAATGTTTACTGCTTTGAGAGAACACATTGAAGCCAATGGAGAAGTAGCATTTCAGAACAACTGTGGAATGGCAGTGGATTCCTTCCTTGAGCTTCTACGGTTCTACTTGAACTCAACTGTGGTAACGTTCAATGGAGAACCCTACATACAGAAGAGAGGAATCTGTATAGGATCCTGTGTAGCTCCTGCTTTGACTGATGTTTACCTCTCGAAATGTAATAGAGCCATTGATGACAGCCTTGACATTCCCCAGGTTAGTCGTATATTCAGATACGTAGATGATTATCTCATCCTCCTCAATGCCCGACCCAAATGTGAGACACAGTTCATGGGATCCATTCAAACGACATTCGAAGAACACGCCGGTGGACTAAAGTTCACGCATGAATGGCCGGAAAACCAGTCCCTCCAATTCTTAGATCTAAAATTAACATTCCACGACGACAGTGTCTGCTGGATGTACGCCCCACGAACAAAGAAAAGTCTTCTGCAATATGACTCAGCACACACTAAGCTCGTCAAGAGAGGAATTGTTACCAGTACGTTGGGGGCGGCTCTGAAGAAGTCTTGCGGCCACACAGCAGGAGAGAGCTTCAACATCCAGCTACAGAGACTTCGCGCATCAGGGTACCCGACTTCAGTTATTTCCACCATCGTGGAGAGCATGTTAAAACAACGCCAAAGAGGAAGTCCCAACCGAAATAAGATCCGACCTGTGGTAATGCCCTACCTTCACCGTCTGTCCCACAACCTAAAAAGAGTAGCCGCAAAGTTTGAAGTTCCTATCCTCCTAACAGCGCCCGATAAACTAAAAAGATTATGTCCAAAAATCAACGAGCAGCAGGATACACACGACCGATGTAAAATCAACCATGCAAGGAAGTTCGTGGATTGTCACAGCGGCATCATCTACGAAATACCGTTGACATGTGGAAAGGTGTATCTGGGACAATCTGGAAGGTGCATCAATGTGAGACTCAGGGAACATGCACTTTCTCTAAACTCAACGCCAGCGGGCCATCTTGCTGTGCATGTGAGAGATTGCGGGTGCACACCAAGGTTCTCTGAGACTAAGGTGCTTAAACATTTTAAAGAAAAAAAGACTAGAGAGGTGTACGAGGCGTGTAAGATCGCGAACAAGGGCCTAGCCTGCATAAGTACGCCTTCGATTGCTTTGACGGCGAAAGAGCTTCAATTTTTGAATTTTAGTCCCTAAATTATTGTTTTCTTCCTTTTCTTTCTTCTCAATTTTCAATTCAGTGGAAGCCAACACCCTTTGGGTCACCGTAGACATCGTGTTTCTTCCTTTTTCTGGTAGTAACCGTTGGGTCACCGTCAACTTTGTAGAACACATCTGAATATTTGTACATAGATTTATTCACTTAGGTTACTTAAAAATGCAACTTGACATTCCGTTCAAATAGCCCTTAGAAAGAGGTTTTTAATTTTAATAATTTTAACGCCATTGACACCTTCCTTCTCTTTCACTACCTCATTATTAAAACCTCAGTTGTGAGTCAGCGCTCTTTCCTTCCTGTTGTCTCTTCCTCACGTAAATTATTTGCGCTGTTTTAGTCAAGATGCCTTTAAAATGCCCTTCTGACAGGGGTATGGGTCTTGCGCTTTGGCGTTATAGACAGACGTACTTAGTAGACTGAAGCGATTAGCTTATGAACGTCGTTTGAGAACAGATGCAGGAAAACGTTGCTCAGACAGCTGTTTTTTAATACAGTATTTACTCGAGTAATAGCCGCACTATTTATGAACGAGGCCATTGCGTCTACTTTCCCACAGAACACATATATATACAATGACTGCGTTGCGCATGCATAACATAGCGAATAGCCAGATCGAGAACACTGATTCTCCATAGCAAATCCAACCTTCACAGATGGTATCTTAGCACGAAGACGTTATCTCTGTCCTGTAAACAGCTGGAACCATGCCGTCGATCGCGGTGGTTGGCAATCTGGGTGCTCCGCGGAAAAGCGAACCCTCAGGTTTTCTTCATAAACAGTGCGGCTACTACTCGGGTAAATACGGTATTTGTAATGCTTCGCACGTTGTGCACAGGAAGAGTGTAGGTTTTATCACCAACTTGTGGCAAAATATTTTTGTCATCGAATCATCTAGTGATATAAAATAATCATTCAAGCTCACAATTCCTCCACATATGAGTAGTGGTCACCAACCTCTAACTACGATTTTTTTTCTCTCCTGTCTTCCAGTGGAAGCTTATCTTGACGTTCGCCCTTCTCTTTTCTTCTCTTGCTGGGATATGCACACTCGGCGGTGTATTTTGAGCATTCATTCCGAATTCGAAAGCATATCTCAGAATGCCACATCGTGAATGTTTTTATTTACGCTGAGCATTATATTTTTCGGCTATTAGCTTCCCAAATATTTCTTGTAGTTGTTGCTTTGCTCCGCATTGTCCCTCCCTCTCTCAGACGAATCGTTCTGCACCACGAGGATCGGCTGTCGTGTTCCCGTTGTAGGGCACATCAATAACAAAGCGCCCATTCGGGTCTAATCCCCTAACCATAATGGCTCCAATGCCGCTAATCCTCGTACAGTGCTAAAATTTCGCTCAGTGGAGCACAGTCTTTTTTTTTTCTGAATTATTCCGTAACTTCTACATCTTCGCACACCCTGATGGGGTCCTTGTTCTTGCAGTATACTCCGTCTCTCCATTACTAGGCAAACAGTGAAGGCTACGGTCCCGGTGAGCCAATCAGCGCGTCGCAGTGAGACACGTGACTGTACTCTACCTCACCAGTTGAGCGTAGAAGTGCTGTTAAAATCACGGGCAAAAACAAAACAAAAATCCTCTTTTTTTTTTTACGAATTTTGAGCGAAGAATTAATTCCCGCGGAGAACAAAAGCGACGTCTGGGACACACAAAAGAGGGTCTGGGTAAGGGGGAGTTTCCTGTTCTCCTCTTTTCCAATTCCTTTAGATACGGTCTTGGTCCTGTAGCTTTGATAAGGGCTGTCACGTGCTTCGTCTCCGTAGCCCTGATTGGCTCGACAGGACAGTAGCGTTCGACCTTTGCCGAGGTCACGGAGAAACGAGGCATAGTCACTGCAGCGCGGGACACAGATTCCGTCTCCGGTAATCCTTTTCCGCGCCGCTGCTTTTCCTTCGCCGCCCACTTGGTTCATTTGTATTTCGCGTGTCTCCGCTGTTTCTCTTGGTCGTATTCTTCGCTGGCGAGCGGGAGCCCAGTTTGGAGGATTCGGGGATTATGTAAATGCTCAAAGCCGGCGTTAGAGTTTATTACCAAAGGCACTACGCGCGTGTTCGTGTTTCAAGATCGATTTGAACGGTAAGAGGCGGTGCGGGCTTTCTTCCTGTCGAGCATGTCACAAATTAAAGGAAATGCGTAGGAAGTCTGCCAACCCTCACACACTTTCTTAAGCTTTCTCGTTAATTCGGTCAAGGTCTAATAGTTGACCACTAGTTACATAAGCTTTGTTTAGCGGGGAAATGTTTTCGCGAAATTGAGCGGAAAAATTTCCCCACTAAATTTAGCGTGAAAATTTACCCTCGTGACGTCACACGTGACGCCACTCAACCCGTGAAAATTGTTCCGCTAAATTTAGCGGGAAAATTTTCACGGGTTGAGTGGCGTCATGTGTGACGCCACGAGGATAAAATTGTCCTGCCAAATTTAGCAGGGCTTTTTCCGCTAAATTTTGCTTGAAATTTTCCCGCTAAACTTAGCGGAGAAATTTTACCCTCGTGACGTCACACGTGACGTCACGTCTGACGTCACATGTGACCCTCTCCTCCGTACCCTTCCCTCCTCCTTTTCAAAAGCTGCTCTCTAATTCGGCATTACAGAGAACTGCAAACGTCTTTCACTTTTTTGAAGTACTACCAAGCTGCAAAGAGGCCCGACTGCCACAGTTTTCTATTGCTCGTATCCGGATTGTCACTCTTACAACTATCTCTCTGTTATCGACTTGTTGGTGCACTATTTCTTTTCCTGACCATTGTGCACTACAATTATTGCATTCTTCCACGTGTTTAGCTAATTATGAATTTGCAGCATTATTCTTTACGTTTCTTCTGTGTTCTGTTAACCTGTCATTGACACACCTTGAAGTTTGCCGTACGTACTTAAAACCATCAGTCAAAGGCAGGCACGTAGCCAGGATTTTGTTTCGGGGGGGAGGGGGGAGGGGCCGCCCGTGAAAAAATGCTGTATGAGGGGGAGGCGGGAGAGGAGGTCCCAGCAAAATTGAAGATTTCGGGGGGGGGGGTCCCGGGTTCCATGTCCCCCCCCTGGATACGTGCCTGGTCAAAGGTATCTCATAGACCATTCCATTCTTGCAAAGGACAGACCTCTCGAGGTGGTTTCTTTTGCATCCACTCAGACCTGTTTAAAATGGTGTGAGCCTACTTAACTTAAAATTTTAACTGAAAACGGTTTACTCCAAACTGCTTTGAAATTGCTTTCAGATTATGCGATATTTTATGGTAATACGGGATTACAGCAAAGTTGTTCTTTGACTTCTGTTCTCCTTCACCTTTGTCTGCGGTTTGTAGACATAATTGTTTTTTTTGATGAACTGATCTTCGTAACCGGCGATGTTCCATCCTTTCCACTGTCTTTCCAACGATTGAGTCATAAAATGAATACAAGACCTGTCTTAGAAAGAGAAAGTTCTGTTTAATCAAGACTCTATAGAAAAGATCAATGTGTAGATGATGCGTCAAGGTGCAAACCAGGCACGTATCCAGGGGTGGCCCATGGGGCCCGGCCCCCCCCCCCGAAATCTTCAATTTTGCTGGGACCTCCTCTCCCCCCTCCCCCTCATACAACATTTTGTCATGGGCGGCCCCCCCCCCCCCCCGAAACAAAATCCTGGCTACGTGGCCTGGTGCAAACCTTGGCTATGTGTTACAGCAATTTTTTTTGTTAGCGCGGTTTTTGAGATGGCATTCAGGGTTACCAGTCTGGGCGATTTTAGGTCAAATTCGGCTACTCTGTACTGCATATGGCATCGAATTTTACCGGTTGGCTATGTGGCTATTTTTGGGCTATTTCAAATCCTAGCGCGACATATTTATTTTGCTTGGTTTAGAGCAGGCCTATAAAAAGACACTTCAGCGTGGACACAAAGCGACAGCCCACACTTTCCGGATTCCCGCTTTCAGGGATTTTTGTGGGAAGATGCGTGGGCGTGACGCCAGATTCTATTAAATCCAGTGAGCGACCGTGACCTAGATTCAGCTCCGAAGACACTGTATTCATTATGCCTTATCTTATGCTCCCAAGCTATTTCTCCTTCCTAACGGCGTTTTTTACTTACTCAGATTTCCCAACATCCTCCTACAGCAGGTGCTTTCCGTGCTTTGCGAGGAAAGCACCTTTCCTCAGAAAGGTGCTTTCCGAGGAAAAAGGACACTAAAGGCAACTCAAGACACCTTGCAGAATTTGATGACGTCCGATAACGCGTGCTGTACCTGATATAACAAAGGAGGCTTTTCCGCGAAAGATGAAAGTTTCTTCAAACAAATTTGGGTCTTTTACGTGCCAAACCAACGACGGGCATCTGGCACGCCCCAGCGGAGGACTGAGGATTAATTTCGACCACCTGGGGATCTTTTGACGTGCAACCGAAAGCTCGGTTACACGGCGCCTCCTCCGCAATCAGCCTCCGTCAGATTGCGGGCACCTCGGCCGGGATTCGAACCCGCCACATGGGGATCCGTAGGCCGGCGCTCTCGCCTCGGAGCCACCGAGGCGGCTGAAAGTTTCTTAAAGCACAACGAGCCACAACATAAGACAAAAGGTTCAGAACAATGAACAATCAGAACAAGGCCACGTTCGAAGCGCAGGAACAACCGTTTCCTTAGCATCGCGCTCATGTTATTGCCAATGTCGAATGCAGCCGTGGAGTGAGTATTCAGTCACGTGTCCCTCGAAAAAGTCAGTCATTAGGAACAGGATGCACCTCCCAAACCTTGAAAACATCCTCTACGTAAATTTTGCTTTTCTTGGGAAGTACTGAACATCAACCCTACTCAGGAAGTATTTTCCCGTTTTAACACGGAAATCATGCACAAGGCGAGTCATCCGAGCACGAGCAAGTGTTTCATACCTATGTGACAAAAAACACACGTGTGGAAAATTTTTACTTTTCTGTGCTTGAAATAAAACGTTTTCAGTACATTTCAAGATGATGTAAATCTTGCAAGCTGCTCCTAAGCCGTAGGTATGCAGACGCAGTGCCTTCGCCTTGAGCTCGTACACTCGAGCGCACAACTTTTTGGGTTCTGAAGATATCTTAAATATGGTTACCTTGGGGCTATATAAATCTCTGGCATTCGGCTACTTTTGGGTTTCGCCTTCGCCTCTCGCATTTGGCGGTTTGAACTAGAACCTACCTAGCAACCCTGCTAGTAGTTCCGTAGCTTTTCGTCTAAACCAACCAAAGGTTTCACTGTGTATGTCGTAGTTCAAAAGCATTGTATACTTTTTGTGACCTCTAGCAGTCTGGAAATTTTTGTCTAATCTAAACATTGTTGTGCTTTGTTGGTGCATCATGGAATTTGTTTTGTGATGTGGGTGAGGGTTGTTCTCGCAACCTTAAAAAACAGGACGTCCGGTGGTTTTGTGGCGGTTGTAGTTCTTTATAAAGGATAGTTGAATAAAATGATTAGATGAGTTAGAGACACTGTCTGTCCCTATCACTTTCTCTTCAACTGTAAAAAAGTCCTCCTTGTGCCCCGGTCTCGGGTTCAAATAATCAGAGTAAACGTCCACCAGCTCGCCTGCTCAGTGACCGTAATGTCATTAAAACCGTTATCTGTAGCAAAAAAAAAAAGAGACTAAACCAATACGGTAAGTCCCGCATATACAACTCATTGACTGGTATCTATACTAAAAGGCATGCATTTTGAAATTATTTCTGCTATAACCACTGGTCCGGACGTATTTCAATTTAACAATTTAAATAATTTTTCGACCCACACTTTCATTTCTTCATCTTGAGTGAACCATTAAACATTTTCAGACGCAGTGTAGAAAAAAAACTGCAAGCTCCTAAAAAAAGGCAGGTGTCTATTGTTTTCATGGCATCGAGCGGAGGATTGAACGAATGGAAGAAAAAAAAATTGAGTTGGAGTGGACCTTCTGCGTTCTGTAGGTTTCCTATTTGAGCGAAAGATTATCGCGGACGAAAAAGGATAGCAGAACGTAAAACTAAAAGTAACAGTTAAATCGGCGAACTTGTGCCAGAAAGAAAAGAAAGGAGGAGGGTCAAGAAAACAGCAGCAAGTGTGGAGCTGTCGGCGTGACAGTTGGCTTGGGCGAGAGTGAACTGCAAGGCCCTTTTTGGGCTTCTTATCTACTACACTTGGTATCTCGAACATTCGGCCTAGATTGTTTGAGCGTCGAGCTAGGGCGATACTGACTCGGCAAGGCCATATTGGCCTCCTTATTTATTACACGCGGTATCTGGAACATTACTACTAGAATGTTAAATCGTCGATCATTCGGGGTAAGAATAAACGCGAATCTTCTAGAAGTGTGAAGTAACATTCCCTCTCGGCCATGCACGCGACAATATTGTTGAAATCGGACTGATTAAAAAAGCTCTAATACTCGTGTTCAAACGGTAGACTGGAGCAATATTAGGGGTTCTAGTTCTTACCGAGGTTTGTAGCTGACAAGTATGACCGCATTTGTAAGCATATTCTTGTAATGGGATTCGTTTTTTTTTTTTGACAAACCACACCAGTTTAAGAAAGAGTACAGTAAAAAATAATATTTGTGTGTATTGCACTTCTATTGGCTGCAATTTGTTGGGTGAAATTACAGCTGCCTGCGTGGAAAATAATACTAGAGCATTAAGATTAAAGAATTAAATATTCTTTGAACAATTTTTAATAGGCGTTAGAAAAGTCAGTTTTAAAATTATTATAAGCTTGGGAAATAAAAAGTATATAATTTAGGCTACAAAAGAAAAGCTAAATAAACAGGAATATGCCCCTCAACGCTTTTTATAAGCACATATTTAAAAGGGTCCGGTAAAATGAATGTGGTCAATGCGTTAATGAAGGCATTCGCACAAGAAGTAAAATCATGCGCATTCTCTTTTAATACAATACAACGGTCGATAAACCCTGCATGATAATTGTAGACTTTTTGGCTGTGCCATACTATATTTGAAATTTGGTCTATATAGCTTTTGTAAGTTTCTCAGCATTTGTGGTGCATGCGTACGTGCACCCCCCTCAGAAATAAGCACATGAACGAGTTCAACTCGATTCATTGTTAACACCAGTAGTTTTTTTTTTTTAGAAAAAGAGGAAACTTTGTAATGATTCAATTCAATTCAAGCTTTATTTTTCCAGTTATACACTGGAGGGACCTCCAGACAAAAAGCTGCTATATAAGCAGCTTGACGGGGTCTGGGGTCCTGTAACAAACGACAGCAGCAACTTCACGAAAATATCATAACACATTCTGTAAAGTGTATGATATCACAGATTAATACATTTCTCACGCCACAACGTCAAACCAACTTGTGAGAAAAAAAACAAACATTTCCTATGGTTTTATGCAAAGTATGTGCGAAGTTTATTTTTAGGAAGAGTGAAAACATTGCTACTATGAAGATGCCATTTATTTAAGAATGTTGGAATGTTGTAGTGAAGTGATTAAATATCATAGTTTGTGCGATTTCGAGGGACCAAACATTTTTCTGGAAAACGTGTATTGATTGTGCTTTCATGTAAAGTTCGTTCGGAAGTGCGATATAAAAAATTCACAAACGTGGAAGATGAGAAGCGGATTGAATGAAGTAGACGGAACTCATAGAAGTGGTCTACACGAATTAGTTTATATTTATGAAATAAGGATTCAGTATGATAGTTATACGGAGCATCCGCAATAAAACGCAATATCTTTTTTTGAAGTAATAGAATGCTATTTAAGTTTTTCTTTGTAGTTGTTCCCCATACCAAGTGACAGTAATTCAAATGGGAATTGCATAAGGCGTAGTATATTTTTAGCTTAACGTTTAGCGGCAAAAAACTACGGCACCTAGCAACTGCCACCACTACTTGAGGATGTTTTTCGTTAAATATTCAATGTGGTAATTCCATATCATATGTTCAGAGAAGTAGACGCCAAGAGTTTTGTGTTGATGTACTATTTCAATTGACGCGTTTCAAATCACTAGGGGATTTGTAATATTCACTAATTTATTAACGGGTCTAAATAGAGTTGCTTTTGACTTTAATGTGTTAATGTTTAATCTATTGATATCTGACCAAAAGAAACTTTTGTAAAACGAAATTTGCCCTTCTTATAAGCTCATCAACATCATTACCGGAAAAAAGAAGACTCGTATCATCTGCATAAATTATAAATTGAGCTTGATCAGTAATGTTTACTATATTGTTTATATAAGCATTAAAAAATAAAGGTCCCAGGATACTGCATTGTGGGACGCCACAAACAATGTTCGAGAACGGTGAGCGTTGGCCGTCAGTAGACACACTTTGCTGGCGATTCTCTAGGTATGATTTAAGCAATTCGAATGATATGCCGTGAACCCCCTACTCGAATGATATGCCGCGAACCCCACATTTATAAATCCGAGACTGGGAACAAATAGGAATCAACGACCCCAAACATCTCTCACCTAACCACTGAATATGGCAGCATTAGCTTCCAGCACGAGGGGAGAGCACTAGGATCACAACACCCGAAGAAGTTTGTAATCGCCATGTACAGGCAACCAAAGGAATAGCGGTCCCAAAGCCAATTTGCTATGAGTTTGATCGCTATAAGAGCTCGATCGTGTTAATTTTAGCATGGAACGAGATTATGTGATATGAATCTGAACACGAATTATTAACCTTAGCCAGAATAAAAGGTTGAGCATGAAAGACACTGCAGCTTCGAGCGTCAGAGAGAGCTTGTTTTAGATTATTGTCGGAAAGTGGCAGGGGCAGAACGCTGTTCGAGAAATGATCGAGCGCGATTAGATAATTCCAACTCGTTCGCGAGCGGATGATTTGTTCCTTATCAGCTGTTCTGTGTAGAAGGGGACAAAGATTGTATATCCAAATATATATATATGTATATATGTAACGTAAACTTCCTAACCAGAGCCGTGCGGACCGTCCCCGGCAAGTTGCCCCGCACCCCGAAAACCACAGCGCCTCCGGTCAGCCCACCCCTCCTCCTGGGGCCATCCTGAGAACAGCCCTCCCTCTTCTCCTCTCTTCAAGACCGGCGCCCCATTCAATCCCCCTCGCCGCAGACCGGGGTTCCTGGTCGCCTCTCCCCTCCTCAACTAGTCGGAGATGTTCGCTCGGACAATAAACACAGACGTTTGAGCGAAGCCCGTCTCGATCCCTCATCACACGCCTCACACACACACACACACACACATATATATATATATATATATATATATATATATATATATATATATATATATATATATATATATATATATATATATATATATATATTTTTTTTTTTACGTAACCATTATATTTTTGTGGCGCTGAATTTGATTATGAATGCATCGCGATACCTGGTCGGTCACGTCGGTTTCCCTAATTATAGAACCACACAAGAATAATTAAAACATCGAAGTGTCTAGCGTTACGTCCGACGTAACCCAAGTTACGTCCAAATCTCCGCCTTCCCTAGGTTCACGGGGGGAGAGAGAGGAGGGCGGGGGTGGAGGGTTAGGTATACGCGTTTCCAGTGCTCCGTCCGGACGTAACGCTAGCCACAGCGTTAAAACATTACATTGACCAGCATATTAACCAGAGGCAAAGGTCAAGCACCTTTCCTGGTTATGTCTGATTGGTCATCAAAGTCCAGTCGGTACAACCACAAATTACATATTAGCTCGAGTCCAGGCCGATCGCTATTGATTTAAACCAAAGGGAACTCGCTCTGTGTAATACTGTCACTGACAGCTTAAAAAGTGGCGAGCTCCGAGCATCTCATCATCGCTTCACAGCCAATGAGATTGCAGCATTGACCGACAAGAACACCGAAGGACCAATCAGGAATCGAGAAGCGGGAGCACAATCAGTCACACCCTAGGTTTCTTAAGCTCCGTGACGCTGCGGTGTCTTCCCCTGCACGCTACTGTTTTCGTACGATGATATCAGATCGTTTTGCTTAGACCCTTTCGGGCTTTTCTAACAGCTTTTTTGTGTAAAATTCCTTCAAGTGTCTCTAACAAAAAATAAAGCTTGTGTTTGATTTTATATGCTTGCGGAATACCGTACTAAAACCCAAGCAATAATTTAAAAACTATCTTCGGAACGAAAGTAGAGATGTTTCAGCGAGAAAAAAGTTTGATCGAACATTAAGCGTTCAGGTAACTGCTCTCACTGTTTATTCTTGTGTCATGTGCGGTGAGACTGCAGAGTTCAAATATTGAAGCGTGTTACGCTTATAAATAACCATTTAATGTCGGACCAGGGTCTCTGGTTTCGAGAATTAGCGAAAAAGTCGGCGAGGAATCTGGCGGCAGCAATTGGCCAGCATCGGCTTCTCCTTAGCGCCGGCCAATCGCGGAGGTCGAATTCCTCGCCGACTCTCTCGCAATGTGTCCAGATTAGAGTTCCCGGCGTCCGAGTGTTCCACCCGGCTTGGTCCACAGCGGCGCTCCGTGCCGGGCTATCCAGTTCTTCATCAGAGCGTCAGCAATCTCAGGGGCGGTTTGGTTCGACATAGAAATGGCCTCTGGCTACTTGGTAAAATGGTTGATAATGACGAGCAGAAACCTGTTTCGTAATTTATATCAATGAAACGGCTACAGCACGTCGATGTTAACGCGTTCGAATGGTGCATTTGCAACATGCTGCTGAAGTGGTGCGCGCAGTTTTACTTAAAACCCTTTACTCGTACGCGATGCGCCCATGTCACACTCACGGAACCATTGCTTTACAATCACATCTTTGTGGCACTGCTGCCCCCTTCCTCGGTACACTTGTAGGCCATTAATCTCCGTGCTCATGTTTCGATTTCGGAGCAGTTTCGTTTTCTTGCTTTATTAACAAGATACGTGACTGCTGCAGAATATTTATTGGGCAGTCTCCTGGTACCATAATTAAAGGAAGATCTATTGGTGGACTTCTAGAGAATGCGTGAGGATTTCTCTTGGAAAACGCCACCCACGTCCCCCTTTAAGAAACGCTCACGCTGACCGCTTCACTTTCCTGTTCTGGCTTTCTCTTTTGCTCTCTTTTTTGGTTTCGTTACGGGGTCGGTTTTAGCGTTTCCCAAAGGAAGACGTGTGTGGCGTTTCCCAAGGGTCATGTTATCGCATTCCCTAAGGATGCACCAATGGATCTTCCTTTAATTTTTGTGGCTCAAACCAAGGCATACGGGCTCCGCACACCAGCAAGTTCAGACTCGCCCCAGCATCCGCGCGCGCATTGGCTTCCGCCCCATGACGTCACCTTCCTCTCGCCTTTGACCACTACTTTCGTCCTCTCTATGCGACGCGCTTCCCTTTCCACTGTTTTGTCCACAGACGGATGCCGTCAGCTTTTTCCTGTCATCTGGGTTCTAATTCTAACGCATTAATAAATCGCCTAACAAGAAATAAAAAAGGAAAAAATTGTGTGTCAGTTTAAGGGTGGAAACGGGGTTGAAACCTCTTGAGATTGGGGTCTTCTGTTCCTCATCTTTCCTCGAACTCAGTGGGACGATGTCTGGGCCATCAAGTTTAGCAGCACGGATACTTTTCATCGAACATGCTTCGTTATTGCAAGGACTATTTCCGAGAGCATTTAGCGAGTTAAAACTGTGTTTTGCAATATTTAGGCACTGTTTTCACGACTTCCTATCACACAGATGACGAGAAACACCGTCGGCGTTGGTGAGATGTGAGCAAGCGCGATGCTGGATGTCGAAGTCGTATTGCTGGAAGCCGCTCCAGCCATCGGGCGACCTGTCTATCAAAGGTCCTAACACTGAGTTTTCATGCTAACAATGCGTGATCGCTTCGAATAACGAATTTCCGGCCCAAAGGATAGTGATAGAAATTAATCATGGCCTTGTTAATGGCCATTCGTTCGCGTCGGGTATTGCAGTAATTGCTGTCAGGCTTCGCGAGGACTTTGCTGTAATATACAATGACTCGCTCGCATCCGTCCTGTTTTTGTGACCAGAAGACACCGACTGCCGAGGCACTGGCATCAGAGTCAAGTATAAATGATGTGGTGTCTTTTGGGTAGCCAGAGTTGGCGGAGGCGTGAGTGCTGTTTTGAGTGCCTCGAATTCATGCTGGCATTCGGGTGTCCAGACGAACTTAGCCTTTTTCTCTGTTAGGGGATTTGAAAGGTTTGACAATGTGGGCGAACTGGGGACAAATCTTCGGTAGTAGGATGCCAACCCAATGACAGAAGTCTCGTTTGTTACTAGCGGTTTTCGGGGTCGGTCTGTCGGTAAGAGAGTGTTTCTGAGTGTCTGTGGAAACTCTGTCCATCGAAATAATGTGTCCCAGGGGTTCAACCTGCCTCGTGAACAACGAACATTTCTTTGGGGTTAGCTTCAGATTCGCATCTTGCAGCCGTGAAAACATCAGCTCGAGATTCGTCAGATGACCGCCGAATGTCTTGCCAAAGACAACAATGTCGTCGAGATATACGGGACAAACCGTGCCCATGAGATGGTGCAAAATGGATGCCATTAGTCTCTAAAATTGGCGCCAGAAGTGGGATGCTAGGTCGCCAGTAACTTGCCCTTCGAGAAGTCTACAGCCCAGGTGATGATCTGTGAGCAGTTCCCGACCCTGTCCTCCGAAGGATCCAGAACATCGTAGTTGGGAGATACTCGTCGGGGGCGCTTCTCTCCGCTACACCTCTCGGTCGGCATTCTCCTTTTTCATAAATTCAGTCGCTTTCTGGACTCAGTCGCCGACGCGTGGGCCTTGGCGACGGTGATTAAAACGACACTACAATCCAGTCATAAAGTAAGTTAAAGGGCCCCTGAAAAGAAAAAAAAGTTTTTTAAAACAGTCTGGTTGGGACACGCGTGTCAAAAAATGAATTTTACGCGAAAAAAATTTTTTTAGAGCAATATTGACTGCGCCAGACGCAATTTAGTCGGTAGTCACCTCCTTTCCACCTTTTTCTCTCTCGGCATTTCGGGCGCGTGAAGGAGAGATACTCCCCGCCTCCTCGTAGTGGATCGGCTTGGCTGGCTTGGCTGCGCCCCGTACGAGAGCCATTGCTACTTCCTGTGTCTGTTGGTCGCACGTCGTACCGCGTCGTACAGCCGATTCACACGACGGACCGAATCGCGATTTTCGTCCGCAGACCGTGTACCAAGTTACCGGCACGTCACCGATTCCTGCAATCCGCGCCTCGTCCGCGGACGCGCCCCCTTTTTCACTCGCGGATTTTTGGCGGGAGATTGACTTGAAAATCGTTTAGTCTGGCAACGTGGTACATTGTTTTTTTGTTTTTGTTTCTGGGCGATGAAAACAAAAGTGGCGCATCGTTGTGTTTCGTGCGTTCGCTGGTTCATTTTGTCGGGCGTTTCTTCGTTCCACGTGTGAAAGGAACTGCAGAAACTTTGTCTGGCTGACGCGACGCAGGTTCCTGTACTCCTCCGGGTCCGCGTCAAGAAGCTTCCGTCAAAACTCGTCTATACTTCGTGTTCAGCTCTTGCGTCCAGACGCAGCCGATGCTACAAGCGCGAGCCATGTGGCCCAGAACTAGTGCTGTGCACTGCACGAGCGCGCGTGCTTGGCAGGGATGCTGAAAGCCCGGAGCTCGCGCTTGTAGCGCTTTGGCTGCATCTGGACCGAAGCCTCGAGACGAAGTATAGCACGCCGCGATGATTCTTGCACGTCCAATAGACCATTTGCTGTCTTACCCAGAGCATCAAGGAGAAATGCCAGGCGAACGCGACGGTCTATGCGACAACGTCACGTCGTAGCAATGACTCAGACGATCAAGCATTGACGAACAGCGCGTGCAAGATGCCATTCGCGTCAGTTTCTGCATTGGAAAAGTTACACTGTGAGGATGCGCGTGGCGCGCGGAACATGGCTCGGATTTCCTGATGCTTGGGTAAGACAGCACATAGGCCATTTGCTGTCTTAACCAAGCATCAAGGAGAATGCTGGGGATTAGTGTTCCACGCGCCACACGCGCACGCCTTTCCTGTATAAAATGATTCGAAGTAAATGAACCAAAAGAAAGCGTTGACGAACGCGCGTGCAAGATGCCATATTGTTTTAGGTTTTTGCTTCAGAAAAAGTTACTACTGCTGAGGCCAGCACGTGCGGCGCGTGGAACACCAATCCCTGCATTCTCTTTGATGCTTGGGTAAGACAGCAATAAGTCTATCAGGTCTATCAGGATTTCACCGAGCAAGACCTCTCTTGTGGCTGTGGTGAACTTGAGAGTTGTGCACGAGCGCAAAGTGCGTGAAGGCACCGTCTAAACGCACCTTCGCGAGCCCAGAACTTCGTTGCTTCTACGCGGAACCCTTCTCAAGCAGGACCATGCCTGTGTCACTCTCATGCTTTGGGTTACTAAAGCTAGTGGCGCTTCGCGCGAAGCCTATCACGGTGTTTTGTCTCGATCTGTACGTGGCAGCGGCGTACGATTCTTTATCGTGGTAGCAAACGTCGATTTCTCTCTAGGACAACGGTGCCACGGTGTGATGTTGGAGTTTCGAGGCACTGTGGGGTGGCGACCAGGTTCGGTCCGTCCTCGTTGTCGTCTGCTCGTCGTGTCTTTCGTGTGGATGCGCTTGGAGACAGACGAACCGCACACATGTCGTCACCCTCCGCGGATCAGTCCGTCATGTGAATCGGCCATGACTAACTAACACAAGCAACAAGCCCTCTTCAGGAGGTCTTCACATCTAAACGCGATAAAACTATAAAACCACCCGAGGACGCGAGACGCGTTGCAAGACCGCGACCATGTCAGAAAAATAAAATGGCGAAGCTTTTGTTTGTTGTTTTATCCGAACGGAAGTAACGATTTTGTAAAACGTTTGTAAACAATTACGACGTTCATTCGATGGATTGTTTCTTAAAGCTAAAAATATGTAATTCAAAAGGCGATTTCAAGAGATCACGAAGATTTTATAACCAACATCAAAGCTGTCACCCATTCTTTTGGCCAATGAGAAGCTGATTTGAATGACCATCGTTACCAATGAGAAGCCGAGCTGAATGACCTGGAATTTGCGCGAAAATTTTCAAATAAATCTCTCGCCGTCAATATTGCTCTAAATTTTTTTTCGCGTAAAATTCATTTTTTGACACGCGTGTCCCAACCAGACTGTTTAAAAAAAAAATCTTTTTTTCTTTTTTCAGGGGTTCTTTAAAAGCGCGCAAGTGCGCGTTGGACTTGAAAGCTTTGTCGGCGGTCGCTGAAACTACAGTTTGCTTTGCGGCCTAACTCTCAAGCTACTTACACCAAATGTCTGCAAATCACGGAAGTCTGTTCTGGTGTTAGGTGGTGCTACTGTACTTTGGTTAGGGCCTGAATTCTTCCAAAAAAACAAGCAAACATAAGAGTGTTGTGGACGTTCACACCTACACGATGGGCATCGGCCAGCACATTTTCTTCGGCGTGTGCTGCACGAGGGCGGCAAGACAAAAGAAAACATATGTGGGGCGATGGAAGAAACACAATGTTGGCGGTATAAAGGGGGATGTGTCGCGATGTAGAGCCCGATGTAGGTACCTACTGCCTGTCTCAGGGAAGACATCCATTGTTGCACTGAATGTTCAGCGCGTGACGCCTCGAACACCGGTGCGTGACCTGGCTAAATGGCGTCTGCATTAGCAAAGCTACGCGTCAAGCTGATTGACACCGGATGTGCGTACTTAAAATGCATAAAAAACAAGGCGTAAAATGGCTAGATGCCACCACTGCAAAGCGCGTGTGTATGAACCTACCCGATGACGACGACGCTGCCGCATGTGCTGATGGAACGGGCTGTGTATTGGAATCCATTAGAATTGAGTAGATCCTGAATAGGGCTTAAAAATAAACCAAAATTTGTAACAATATTTTCGGAGTTCCACGTCACCTGCGTTCGATATTTATTAAAACAAATATTGTAATATCTGAAAAAATACTATCGATTGAGACAATAATTAATTGTTAAAGAAACCGTGAAAGCTGTGCGTCCGCGCGTCCGTGTAGCACTTATTTCAGAGTATAACCTACACAAAAAGCACACATATCATTAGGACGAAGGAAAATGTTAACCTCCTCCAACGAGAGTCGAAAGCCAAAACTGCGATCTGCAATCTGCCATACCAGCAATGGGAGACTTGGAAACAGAAAGATTATACTTCGCTGTGCCAGGGCCGGGAGGCGTGTGCGCAACTGGGCGACTGTATCATATGACCATATCACGAGATTCGACGTCACGAAGAAGATTACAAAGCGTTGCGGAAGGTAGATGTATATAGGCGACCATGTGATTATACTGACGATATTAAAATGCACTTTGACTTCTCGGAAGTGATAAAAATGTCGCCATATAACAACAAAAATAATAATAAAAAAGCTACTCAAAAGCTATTCACAATTAGCACACAACCCGCAAAACAACACATTTTGTGTATATCGACTCTATCCTAAGGATTAAGATAAATGAAGCGTACATGTTGTAATAAAGATGTAGCCATATAATGGCCTCTGCCCCAATGAATTTGTGGATATGCCGATTTAATTACGGCTTAGAACAGGAAGTTGCGGGGAGTTACTTCCCGCGAGTTTCGACGCTCCCGGAGACACAAATGACTTTTTTACAGTAAGCCTCTGTCCGTGCGTATCAGTGTTGTAGACGTTTCTGCATAACAGGAACGAAAGCTTGTTCCTCGTTCCTCTTCAATCTTGGAACGAGTTCCCGTTAAACGTTTCGACGGTTTAAGATAAACTTGTTTCTGTGAGGTTTCTAAGAGTGAAACGTGACGTTCAATTAAAGCTATCCTTGCGTATTTTAATTAAGTATTGTGCTGGATAATTCACAGATAAAATAAGACAAGCAAATGGAAATATCCACATTCAACTACATGTCGTGTCGCCATAATCACATCTTTTCCATCTCTTGGATTTAGACTATATCTCGGACGTACTTCCTCAACCCTTGCAGAAAGAGAGTAAAATTTGTCGATAATAAAGACACTACATATATGCTAAATTCAAGTAATATTGCAGAGATACAGACAAAAACAAAACAAAAAAAAAACCGTCGATCTTTCGTTTTAGTTAGGCCGAGGCAAGACAGAACGGCGGCGTTCATTTGTCCCTCCGAACTGTGACGCGTTCTAGGAATGACGTTTTTTTTCTTTTTATTAGAACGCCGTTCCGTACAACACTGATGAGTACACCCTAACGCCTGGCGCTTGTTTCCCGCTGTCACAATTTTCGGAGGACACCGTCACGCACGACTAACACTGTCAGCCCCTCTCTTTTCGCGCATTTAATATTTTTCGACGATTCTCTCTGAGCGTCGGTAGTATAAAAGCATAAAAGGCTATTAAAACCAATACAAAGGCACAATGACAATTTGTTCTGATATGCGGATGAACGTTGGTCTGTCCTTCGTTTGTAGTTCGAAGACAAGCCCTCAGACGGCGCTTGTTACACGAAAAATGGTTCATTAGCCGTGTTTAACACCTGCTATTGCTTTGACTCCTTTTGTTTCCCAGCGTGTACTTAACCTTACAGCGCAAACGTTTTTATTTTAATGAGCTAGCATTAGAGCACTCGATTTGACGAAAACTTAGCGGTGTCTAGAACGCTCGATTTGACGAAAACCCGGTGGTGTCTTTTGTTTGTCAGCTACAGGGAGAAGGAGGGAGAGGGTGACGCGTCTGATGCTCCTATTGGCCCGAAGCGCTGACGTCAGCACGCGTTAACCTCTCTCCCTCCTTCTCCTCTCTGCCTGTAGCTGACAAGCGAAAGACACCGACGGGTTTTCGTCAAAACGGGCACTTTGGTTTTCGTCAGAAGTCACGCGCACAGCTGGCGCGGAGCCAGAGAGGAGGAGGCGCCGCGCAACACCCCTATAGGTAACAAAGCCTTAGCGGTGAATAAGATCGCGTCATCAGAGGAGGCCAACGCTGGAAACAGACTGGAAACGAGTGCCGCGTCAGTGCTCGGCTTCGAGTGAAGTTTGAACTTTGAGCCAAACATTGACATAATCGTCATGTCCAATGTGGGCCCAGTGGTGGCCTTCTGTGGTGACGCCATCTCAGCACTACGGCTTTGTTATCTAAGTGCTGTTGCGCCGTGGCTCGGTGGAATGCAGGCGCAGGGGCGTCACTAGGGTCAGCGTCACCCGGGGCGGAAACCCGCCGCGACCCTCCCAAGCCCCTCCCCTCTCCCTCGCTCTTGTGGTCCGTTGCGACACCCCTGCGCCCCCTCCCCCCCCCCCCGCCGCTCTCGTGGTCCTCCGCGACATCCCCCCCCCCGCCCCGCTCTTGTGGCCCGCCACGACCCCCCCCCCATTTTACTGCCCAGCTGCACCCCCCTCAGCGATGCACCCGGGGTGGCCCCCTCCCCCCCCCCCCCCATGCGCTCCGCCCTCGTGCCGCCACTCGCGTGTATACAGTTGCTGCTCTGCCGTCGCCGGTTGTTCTTCGCTCTTGGTTTCCGTATTAGCAGTCGCGTGGGCTTGAAGTGTGTACTTAAAACGTTGGATGTGGTTCCCTCCAAAAGTGATTTGAATGCGGTTTTTTCCACGAGCGGTATGGACGCGGTTCTTTTCAACGAGTGATATGGATTACCGTACCCAAGGTCGTCTACGTACTCTAACAGGCAGAGAGTAGAGAAAAGGGGTGAAAAAATTGCAGGAAAATCCATTGGTGGATTCCTAGGGAATCCGTTAGCATGACCCTTGGGAAGCGCCCCACACATCCCCCTCTCGGAAACGCTAACACTGATCCTGTACCAAGGCCAAAAAGAGGCAGCAAAATTAGCGTAAGGAAAGGAGAAAGCCAAAAGAAAAAAAGAGAAGGGGACAGTTTCAGTGTTTGCCAAAAGGGGAACCTGTCTGGTGTTTCCAAGGGTCATGCTGACGCATTTCTTAAGGATCCACCAGTGGA
This sequence comes from Ixodes ricinus, assembly GCA_037355805.1. Taxonomy (NCBI): domain Eukaryota; kingdom Metazoa; phylum Arthropoda; class Arachnida; order Ixodida; family Ixodidae; genus Ixodes; species Ixodes ricinus. The sequence goes on from JAZHYW010056929.1 coordinate 34,466, forward strand.
TCTTCCTGTAATATGTTTAATTAATTCGTTGCAGAAGCGTTTCAACAGGTGTTTGTTCCGATGTGGCTACAAACTCGAAGATTAATAGATGTGGTCTAACAAGAGAGGTAAAAGGGGTCAAGAGCAAAGTCACGTTGGCATTCTCAGAAGTGAATGCTCATCCTTCTTCAGCTTGCGAAGATCGTGGATACTTTGACATAATACAGGTAAGAGGTCACTATAGTCAGGGACAAGGTGAAAGCGGCAGGGAGGTGCTTGAGTGGAATCACCTTGAGGGGTGATCTTTCTACCTTCGACAGTGCTCCGGGTTCTCGTGTGTCTCGAGCGCGCGCGCGCAGTTAAAGCACGGCGGAAGACATCGAATCCGTACTAAAGGTCGGACATCCGAAATAAACTCCCTGCCGTTTTGTTATGTGTCGCTGTTTGTTCGACGTGACAAAAGAACGTTGAGCGCCTGCGACATGCTGAAGATGTGACATTATGAGAGGTATCAAACAAAGTGCGCTTGAATTCTTCCTGGCGTCGAGAGATTACACGTCGATAATTAATTAAAATGAAGCTCAATCCTTAAACAATTTTTTGAAAAAAGAAAGAACAACAGAAGCAATCAGATAATGACTGCCTTTATAAACTATTTTAGGAAAAAGTGTGGGAGGGGGTGGTCTTCAAACCAGCACGCTTCGTAACAAGGTCGCTCAATAAATCACTCAAGCAGTTCAATATCCGCGAAAATATGGAGAAAAAAAAAGCCGCGACAGACGAAGAGTTTTTTTGAATTCATCTGGTCTATTGTTTTGTTCGTTTATGGAGCGAGAATGAATTATAAATCGCCCGGCATACGTCAATCCCGAACACGCAGGAAAGTAATCCTGCGATTCGTCTAGAATGACGAGTAGGTCCAAAATTCAAAGCAATTTCGAAAACATATCACTCAAAACAAATAACGGCTCGAAATTGATTTCATCCAGAAGGGTGTCTCGGGAGGCTTGCATCGTCAAGAAAGAAAACTTCCAAATCTTCGAAAGAAAATAAAGATAAAAAAAATGAACAAAAAGAACAGGACCTAGGAAATCTTGGGATATGAGAAAGGATCAGATTCAGTTTGCGTCCCCTGTGTTCTCGGGCGGAAAATGCAAAAGTCAAGCGAAAAGAAAAGGAAGAAGTCTGATCTCGCGTGATCAATATCCTCGTTCTTGTCAAGCGCGTGACTTTTCAACCTTGATGTTGTCTGCTTCACTGCAGTTACTTGACTACAGCTTGCTCGTGTCACTTTAAAGGACGTTGAACAATTCGAGTTTTCGTTGTTGCTGTCGTTCTCCTGAATTTGATATGCGTATGATTTCGTGTGATTCTTTTGGATACATGAGCGAGAAATTGCTCCATATGGGGCGAGTTTCAGCGACGTCCTTTATGCTCGAAATCTCGGCGGCGCAATGTTGATGAACTGACACCAGATGCCTTTTTATGCGCGGAGGCAGAGTTTTTCCAAGCTACATTAGTTGTGATCGACTTCGCCAGCAAGAGTAGTCGGGTACATAAAACAGCGGTGGCTGCAGCATTCGATTTTGATACATGCCAGTCATTGTTTGTATTTAAGTCTAACCAGCGATCGAAAAGTCGACCTGCCGGTGACCAAAATGGTCGCAATAGATGCTGCTAAAACAACTCCCGAAAGGAAAAAAAAACGAAAAAACAAATACCGGAGTAAGCATTGTTTTTGCGGCCCGAAATTCGTTCCCGGTCGTGCTTACCGAGTTCTATAGTCGACGGAGCAACTCGCATGATCGTTCGTTTTACCCACACCAAGTACGTCGCCAATGACAAAGCGTCTGCCCGCAAACTAAGGGAGAAAGTGAAGGACTGTGTTCACAAAATAGCGGAATGCGGCTTACCGGAAGTGAAAAAGCGTTTTTTTGGAACCGCCCTTTATTGGGACGAGAAATGTATTGCACGCATAATAAAATGTGTACGTGGTTAAGAGTATCCTTGAAGCGGATTTATAATATGTTATTAGTTTCGTGCTTATTAATGAATTAGATGAGTGTTGCGTAAATATGTAATCGGTAGTGTAATGTGCTCTACGGGAACAAAACAAACGGAAGTAACGTTTTCTTTTTGCTTGTCTTTTGCGTTAAAATTATGACCTTACACTGTCCATTCATTTTTCTTCAAGTGATAGCGCAAGTTACGATTTTCCCCATTGGTCACGTGACAGCAAAAAATTATAAAATCGCGCACGAATACAACATATGCATACAAATATATCTTCATTTCCTTTTTGCAAAATAACGATTCTTTTTTTTTCACATCGTGTGATTCATCGAGGTGCATAACTAAATAGTGAGAACACGGAAGCACATCGCGCTCGTCTAGAGCACGACCGGCACGCTAAAAGTGATCGATGCGAAATCTAACTCACATGTACTCTACATTTGCAGCTGCGGACATAATAAGGGGAACGGCCGCGTGGCTATTCGCATTTAACTCCGAGAGGGAACTGGCGAGCGGCAGGTTTTAGCAGTTACGTAGATGCACCAAATGAAAACTTTTCATCAGACTTATAAATTTCGCGACAAGCTATGAACCCCCCCCCCCCCCCCCGGTTCCCCCTAAAAAATTAAGAAATAAATGAAATACCGTTGACTTCTTGGTTTGAACCGCGTTGCGGTGTGTACACTCCATAAACACGATATTTAGACAACAGCAACAACAACAACGGGAAACAAGTCTTTTTTTTGCGTCAATTTCCTTTATCCTTCGGTTTTTTTTTCTAGAAAATTGATTCCAACCAAAATAGTAATAAAAAAGTAAAAAAAAGAACCATTAAAATAAATTATTTTTTTATGCGCGAAGGATTATGTTATAATGCTAGTTAAGCTACCAATTAAAAGTGTTTTTTTTTTTGCAGAGTGAGAAAAGTGTAGAGAAAGACGAACGCAAACCAAGATCAATAAACCTGAGATGGGCATTGCGACGCCAAAGTCTGTGGGAATCTCAGAGTTATTCCTCCCGTAGTCACCGAGAGGTCTTAACGCGGCCACAGGCTTCAAGTAATTTTGATCAGCGTGTTCCTAATAATTTTGTAATTATAAGTTTTTTTTATTTGTTAGTTCTTAATTATTGAAATTGTGCCTCAGATGACCTACAGCTCCGGAACTATTTTGTGCAGTGTGTGGCCGAAGCACATAAGTGAAAAGTATTCACATGGTATAGATATGAAATCTCGATTTCCGAGCGACAGCTTGTGTATAGAAAAAAAGGCCAGTTTTGAGCGTCCGGCGTTTATTTGCGCGCAGGGGAACATGCTAATAAAATCATACTCATAATATGTGTGAAACAAATATCGGCAGGTATAGGCACTTTGTCCTTGTCATTTAGCGTTGTTAAAAGGCCCTTGTGCCAACAGCCTTCCAACAGAAATAAATCGCGGCGCCTCATGGTGATGAGCATTCCGAGAAATGGGTATCCAATCTGCCATCGGTGAGGTTATATTTACCCTTACCGTTTTTTTATATATATTTTTTATTGTGAAACGTCTTATTGGCCAGGTGCTCGGCATTTCGTGAAGTCTGATAAGAGAAGCCTGATAAGCGTGGCCACGATGCTCGATGCTGATTGGTAAACTTGGGAGATCACGTGACCAGAAGGGTAAGCAACTGGCTGCTCGACCCCGTGTGTGCACAGAGGGAGATGAGTTCGAGAGTATGCAAGGCTCTGGACGATCGCCAGGCTTAGCAGCCCTGCATACCTGAAGCTCAAGGCCCATACGCACATTCGCGTTTGAGCGCGGTGCGTTCCCTAGCGGCAAGCGGACGCGTTGCGTTGCGAAGAGCGCTTGCGCCAAACTTGTACGCACAGTTGCGTTGACACGAAGTCAACCGCAGTCAAGAGCCAATAAAAACGCGCTATCGTTGCTAGCGGCTCACCAATAGTAAGCGAAATCCAAGGCAACATGGCGGCGCACAGCCACAGCGTCGAAGTGTTCGATCTCGGGACAATCTCGCTGGCTTCCCCGACGTTTTGTCAAGCTTAAACCATCGCAGCCTTGGAAGTACACTCCCCACCGCTCCCTAAAAACGGAAAAGCAAGTTCTGCGAGCACAGAACCGGATACGTCTCGCCGAGTCGGCCGAGTGGCGCGAGCGAACACGTCACCCTCCTCTCCTCTCTCGGCTTCTGATTGGTCACCGCAACGCTTCGGACCGCAACGCGCCGCAACGCTTGGGAAAGTTGAGCGAGTCTCTACTCGCTTGCGTCGCGCTGCGAAGCGTTGCGGGAAGGCGCGCGTCGCCCCGCAAGCGACCGCTCCTGGCCGCAAGGACGCCGCAACGCACTCAAACGCGTTCAAACGCGAATGTGCGTATGGGCCTTGAGAGTATCGCTGAACGTTCGTGATGCTTGAACGTTTCACGTATCCAAAACAGTTGCCCAGCAACTTGCTATAATATTTTTTTAAGCTTTGCAGATCTGTTTAAAAGAGCCGTGAAGGTTGCACTAAAGCGGTTAGTGCAGGTCACTTAAACGGCCACAGCGGCATAATATAGGTTGCTAATTGTTACGATAAGTTGGGTAAGTAACTAAAATATACCAATTATATTCTAATTACTGAATATAAACAGGTGGCACCAATTCAAAACTTCCTGGGCGTCGTGAAAAATCAATAAACCAGTCAATTTGATACAGATTTGGAGCACGTGGGAAGTGCGGTGGAGCGCTGAAGTTTCAACTCGTGCAACAGAAGCAAAGCTACCGGTGCGATAACGTGCTCGCGCGGTTTTTTCGTCTCTTATCAACCACGTTTTCTCACCGCCAGCCTTGTGCCTCTTGCACCAATGGTAGCTTGAGCGCACGACTGGTAAAAAACAAATTAGGTTGTGTGTATGTTTATACAGCCTAGAACTTGGTCTGCCTCAACGGGAGACGAGTCTATCAGCTGTAAATGAGAAATTTAGCCAGTGCAGTACAACCGCTAGCCTGGGGTCTTTAACGTGCACCACGTTGTGATTATACACGACCACACGTCGGTACGATGCTCATCCAGATCGAAACGGGCAGGGTGGGGATTGAACCCAGGATCCTGGGTTCTGCAGCGCGAGCTTTCGCTCCACGTGCTCCGAGCTGGTGTGCGCTAATCGACTCGGCCACCGATCTTTTTTTTTTTTTATTGCCGGGAATGACATGTACAATACAAAAGGATCACATTGTTAAATCCACTTCATGAAGATCACTTATGCGCGGTCGTAAAATTTAAAATTATTTCAAGGTCTCAAGTGCGTCTAGAATCGATACCCAGTCAGGCGCACAATTCAAAAGTGGCGCATACAGATATTAGTCTGCAGATAGATTCTATGAAATACATACGTACCGGACGGGCATCAAGGTCGGCATGCCGCACTGCCATTCTGTTTTTCCATATGGTAAGCAGGCCCAGGAGCATGATTAGATCGACAGGGACTTCAACTTGTTTCTCCAAGGGAAGAAACCTAATGCCGTATGGGGTTAAAGGCAAGTCTTTTTAATAGTTCGCTGGAGGACGTCCCAGAAAAGGAAAGCGTCCCAGCAGCCGAGAAAAACATGTTCGATAGTTTCAGGCTTTTTGCACAAAATACAACCAACGCCCCACGGCACGTAAATTTTTTTCCCTCAAGCCAAGTTGTGACAAAAAGTGTATTAGTGTGTAATCTGGAAAAAAAATATTTTAATTGAAGGGACAACGGTCATTTGTTTTAACTCTAGATAACACATTACGCTCTGGGCCTGCATGAAACATGGAACTATACAACGGTTCTGCAAAAACACTTTCAATAAGGTCGCGAGTTATAGCGCTTGCGTGTCCCAGTCGTCAAGTATTGAAGAGAAAAACGCACAGACAAAAACCGACACGCTTCAACCACTTCTCGAAGAAAACTGCTGAGTTTCGTCTGCTCGGGTCTACATGAAGAAACAACAAAGTAAGGGATTTCATCTGCAAGTGTCATTTGAATTACCGTCCGAAGAAAAGGGTTTGTTTGTTCTCTAAGAAACATGAAACGGGATACAGTCTGCCTAACAAACACTTGAGATAACGATAGCCCTCCCTTACTGACGCGACGAAACAAATTGTCGCGACGCATTCTCTCCCATCCCGATCTCCAAATGAAAACAGCATAAACACGATGTAATTTCTGAATATTCACTCTTGCGCACGCCAGCACTTGAAGCACATACCAAATTTTACCGATTAAAAAAATATTCCAAACGGTAGCGCGCGTAAAAATGGACATACCCCATCCTTTCCATTTGCTAGCTGCTTCGCGCGTTTTCTGCACTACTGACGACCAGTACATGTTCGGTCTTTTATAATGTTGCAGAGGAACGCCTAAGTACTTTGGAGAAATCGACGTGAAATTTATGTTCTCAAAAACGTCGGACTTTGTGGCCCATGTTCCATGCCACAAGCCGCTGCACTTTTGCCAATTGACGGCTGAACCCGTAAGCTCGCAGTAGGCCTTCACTTCACAGACTGCTGTTGTGATGCTACCCTTATCTTTACGAAAAATAGCGACATCATCGGCATAGGACTGGAGTTTGACCTCTATATTTTGCAAGGAAAACCTACTAATACTCGTATTATTTATTATTGTTTGACAAAAAGGCTCTAAATAAATACTAAATAACAAAGGGGATAGCGGGCAACCCTGTTTAACTGACGAATCCACGGAAATTCGCGATGTTCGCTTCCCGTTAATTATAATCTGTGTTGTACATCCCGTATACGCCATTTGAGGAAATATTTTTTGTAACTTTGTTTTACTCGTACGTGATCTAAAACGGTATACAGGACGGTATGTTGCACTCGGTCAAATGCTTTCTCCAGATCAATCTGGAGGATGGCGACTTGACCAAGCTGAGCATCGCACAACTCTAATACACTTCTCGCAATGTGTACGTTTGCTAAAATAGATCTACCTCGGATGCTACAGGTCTGGTGATCCCCTACTATGTCGCAAATAACATTCTGTAGTCGTCGGGCGAGAACTTTCATTACACTTTATAGTCGACGTTACCTAAAGCAATGTGTCTGTAGTTCTTAGCATTTCTTAATTTGTGTGCGTCATCCACTTTAGGAATAAGTACAGTATAGGTATTTAGAAAGGAGGCCGGTAACTTTTCTGTCTCACTCGACTCGGTTATTACGTCATGCAGAAGCGCAGCAATATCGTGTTTAAATTTTTTGTAAAATGCCGCACTTAATCCGTCAGGACCCGGAGCTTTTTTCGTTGCCAGTTCTTCAATCGCCTGATCAATCTCTGCGACGCTTATCGGTTCTTCTAATTTTTCTGTTATCTCTGCTTCGAGACAAGGCATCTTTGCTAGGCATTTTTCAAATTGGGCGTCGCTGCCGTGCTCCTGTTGCTGGAAACGATTACTATGACATTCAATAAATGCTTTTTCTATAATCTCCGGGTGACTACTTGGCAAGCCTTTGTATTCTATTTCGGCTATGTTTTTTTTCCTTTACATGCACCTAGGACCCGTTTGGTGGGCTGCTCCCCAAGAATGTATTTAGTGGCTCGGGCCCGCGCGATGGCTCCTTTATATTTTTCCACCTCTAAGTCCGCAATTATACTCATTACAGTCTTGATCTGTTCTGAAAGCATACCTGGGTTTTCGTTTTCGAGTTTCCATAATCGGTGAAGGTCATCAGAGAGCAACTTTCCTTCGTTTTTTTTTTCCAGGAAGCAAGCGTGCTAGACCGTTCGATTGCACTAAATTTAACTTCGCGCTTAAACCATTCCCACTTTTCACAGGCGCTTGCCCCTACGTGGTGCATTTTACTTAATAACTTAATAATTCACGTGACCTCGGGGTGGGTCACATGCCCCCCCCCCCCCCGAGGTCACGTGACCCTCTCAACGAGGTCACATGACCTCTCCCCCTCAGTATACCCATCCCTCCTCCTCCTCAAGAGCTGCGCTCTAAATCGGCGTTACAGGGAGTTGTAAACGGCTTTCATTTTTTTATCTTTATTGTAGTTTTATTTTACTTCTGGGTTATGAAAACCATATCGCCCACATTGTTCAAGCTGTGCCGCTTGTGTAGTAGGTTAAGTTGCGTCATTGTATTCCATGTGTTTTCCAGATATTTCTATAATGACTGCGTGTATTTGTTTTTATGACAATGGCTGTCTGGTTTTTGTTCTCATTGTGACTTGTTTGTATTACTATTTCCGCAGTATGAGCTGCAGGGGGCGGAGGCGCTGTCAGGCATCATGCCTTTATCTTTGCCCCCTCTGCGGATGGGTGAAATCCGCAAAACAAATAAAGAAAAACAAAACTTTCACGATTTATCAAACAATTCTGTTAAACCTGAAAAAAAAATCCTGTATATTTTCACAATCAACTACTTTTTGCCCCACATTTATTTGCGCTATACGTTTATTCAACAATAATACGCACTACTTCCGCCATATTACCACTACTTAAACTTCACATTTTGTTTCCCCGCAGTGAGGAGGGAGGAGAGGGAAAAAAAAGCAGACGCAAAAGACCCTTTTAAACAGCGCGTGTCATCTATTGGGGAGGAGGAGCGACCGTGACGCCCCAAGCGGTTAACTTTAGAACTACACGGATGGGGACAACAAATACAATGACTCAACGCTCGGCCGACATAACCGAACGCGGCGTCAGCGTTCGGCTGGAGTTCGTGTTCTCTGGTGAGGGGAGGAGGGGCTCTTTTGTTTCCACTCTGGCCTGCATGAACAATGCAGCATGAACGGTCCCAGCTAAGCACAAAAGCCGAAGTGGGTCAAGCTCGCAATCTCTGAGGATAGATCCGGCACTTAACGTCGCTTTGTCGATTGTTATAAACTTCGTCTCATCCTACGATGGACTAAAGGCCAAAGCTACGGGCCGCCAGGTCCAATCACGTTCCACGCTAAACTATGACATGCTTAGCATTGATTAAATATGGACGAATAATGCTCCGAATGAAAATGCGCTGCATCATTTCGATAGCTTCGACACTGCAAAGAGCTTGTATGTTGTAGCTTTCTTTGCGATTGAAATTTGATAAGTCACTCAGTAATCGTTCAATCGAAGCGAAATACCAGGCAATTTCTAGGTGGCTCGTGATTGGATCAAGTGGTTCGTAGCTTTCGCCTCTAGTCCATCGTAGGGTGAGACGAAGTATAGTATTTTTTACATTAAACTGTGCCCCGCGCTCTATTGTAGAAGATGACTTGGACATGCCCATAAGGCCTCTGGGCATGTGCACAGGCCTTGTGTTGAGTAAACACCGAGTATGGGGACAACAAACGGGTCAGAGCGCCTCCTATAGTTCGATCTCCTGCCCAATACTCTCCGTCAACTATTTGGTGCTATGTTGTCGAGGCTAGCGAAGCTTCCTCAGTGCTCCAACACTGTCAGCTGATTACCTGAGCGAATGGGAATGAGACGCAAGGCGAAGCCTCGGCCACCTACTCTCGCAGTAGCACCGGCCACCTACTCTCGCTGTAGCACCTACTCTCGCAGTAGCTGGAGCACCGCGGAAGCTACGCTTGCCTTGACAATGTAGCACACAAGAGGTGACGCTAAGTATAGTAGCTGCTCCGCTAAGTATTCCAATTATTCGAGTCTGCCATTGTTTGGGGCACGTACTCCGAGAGTGTATTGGACACGATGTTTGCGTCGGCGCTCGGCGAAGACTCGTATCCAATCACACGCTTCACATCCGAGAAATGGCGACCTCCAATGTTGCTTGATGGGGTCTGGAAAAGGCTCTAATGACGACGCTTCTCCTCTCCTACAGCAAGAAGTGATCTACAGAATGCACGATTATGGGATCACATTCGAGCTGATGAGACATTAGCAACAAAGGCAGTCAAAGAGAACGTGAAAAATCAGGCAGTAAGCACGCAATTTATGCTCCCGAGGATGAAGAGGTCCTTGATTTCAATAAAGAAACGAGAAGAAAAATGAAGAGAGGAAGTGATGGACGACGGCATCGAGAAAAGGGAAGAAGACGACCACAATGGTGATGAGGAGGTTATCGCTGTGGGGAGGCTGGGTGCAATCCTTGAATTACGATTATTGTTTCAGATATAGGCTTTCGTCTGAGCTTGCTCTACTCCGGTCTACAAGGAAGTTATGCCTGTTGAAATACCTCGGTAGAAAAAAATACTGCGAAATACACAATGGTATTAGTCAATACCAGACGTACGTAACGAGCTACAAGTAACTCGTTTCTTGTACTCAATTACATTTTATTGATACTCTTTTGCGGTAACGGTCGTTGTAATTCAGTTACTATTTTTCTGTAATCAAGCACAAGTAATCAAGTACATGTTTCCGAAAGAACTTAAATATTTAAGTCGTGTTTCTTCTACTTAAAAATCGCTCTTCCTGCCCGTGCGTCACTCGTACATGTTGCACCAACGTTGGACACTTCTGTTTACCCCTAAACAACTAAGAAAAGATAGGAAGATACCAAAAGGATAAGAATGTCAACGCTCTCAGCGACATTTTGACTCTCGAGCTGTCCAGAGTGCTCATTTCCTGTGCACGGGCTGTTACGATCCGGGTTTCCCACGAACCGGTACGCAAAGCGTTTATGCGCTACAACACCGCTCTTCCCACAAGCGCGTCCGTCGACAGGGTCCTCAGCGTCGCGGCAGATATCTTCACCAGGAAACGTCGGAAAATGACTGATGAGAGCTTCGAACGACAACTGCCGTTAAAACTTAACAAGCTGTGAATGACAAAAATAAACAAAATGTAACCAATTTGAATATATGTATGAATTTTTTTATCTCTTAAGAAAAAGTACGAACAAAGTAACGAGAAAAGTACTCAATTACTTGCTGGTTCTCTTTCAATCAATTTTATGACGCAGTAATTTAATACTGTAGTCAGTTACATTTTTAAATGAAGTAATTGTGATCGTAATCGGTTACTTGTTTTCAGTAACGCGTACAATTTTCATATAGGACAGCGGAGACAGACCGACCTCGATGCATCTTTTGAAACAAAGGAACTGAT